>PVIY010028030.1:0-33586 GCA_004026745.1 Myrmecophaga tridactyla | reverse complement strand
AGGTAGAATAATCTCTATTCAATACTGTATATTTGAAACTGTAATGAGATCATCTCCCTGGTTGATGTGATTTAGTCAAGAATGGTTGTTAAACTGGATTAGGGGATGACATGTCTCCACCCATTTGAGTGGGTCTTGATTAGTTTCTGAAGTCCTATAAAAGAGGAAACATTTTGGAGAGAGAGATTCAGAGAGAGCAGAACGATGTAGCCATGAGATGCAGAGAGTCCATGAGCCAGCAACCTTTGGAGATGAAGAAGGAAAACACCTCCCGGGGAGCTTCATGAAACAGGAAGCCAGGAGAGTAAGCTAGCAGATGATGCCGTGTTCGCCATGTGCCCTTCCAGCTGAGAGAGAAGCCCTGACTGTGTTCGCCATGCGCCTTCTCACTTGAGAGAGAAACCCTGAACTTCATTGGCCTTCTTGAACCAAGGTATCTTTCCCTGGATGCCTTAGAATGGCCATTCCTATAGACTTGTTGTAACTGGGACATTTTCTCGGCCTTAGAACTATAAATTAGAAACTTATTAAATTCCCCTTGTTAAAAAGCCATTCCGTTTCTGGTATATTGCATTCCGGCAGCTAGCAAACTAGAACAGATGTGCTCCATTAAATTCAAGGAATATATTAAGAAAGAAGAAGGGATGGGTTCAGGAGACAGGAGATCCAACTCAACAAAGAGGGAATGACAATTCTCAGGATGATGTTGTAAGAAGACCCTAAGATGACAGATGTGCAGCAAGCCTAGAGTTTGATTTGGAGTAGATCAGACACCTCCAGGAAACATGTTTTTGAGAAAATGAAAGTGAAATTGGTAGATTACCCAGTATTTTTAAACATACCAAAAGGAGATTTGCACAACTTGGGAAGAGTTAATTCTCCTAGCTCGAGTTCCTGGTCTATAACATGGGCACAATATTGTGTAACCTAAGTTTCCTTAGGTTTCTCTGGGGCCATTTCTTTTTATTGTGAAATATAACATATATACAAAGCAAAGAAAGAAAAAGGCAATAATTTTCAAAGTACACTCCAACAAGTAATTACAGAACAGATCCCAGAGTTTGTCCCAGGCTACCATTCCACCATCTCAGATTTTTCCTTCTAGTTGCTCCAAAACACTGGAGGCAGCCATACTCACTTGTTAAAACCTTTTTTTTTTTAGGTTATACCTCCTCCTTCTCCTTTAATCCTTCTCCTAATCTATAGGATCTTTGCGCCATGCCTGTTCTGACTTTTTCATGTTGAAAAGGGGTGTCCACACTAAGGGACAGGGGGATGTAATTAACTGATAATCCTGGAGAGGCTGACCCTTCTGAGTTTCAGGATTTATCTGACCTAGGAACCTTCCAGTAATTGTATGTTCTAGGAAGGCAGGCCTAGGGCATGAAGCCTTTATAGAGTCTCAGTTCGAGCCCTAGGTGTTTTTAAGAGTCAACAGGAGTGATGTTGGTTGGGGGTTAGGAAACCATGGCAATTAGAACTATCTAAAGGAAGCCTGCTAAAAAGAGCAGCCTCCCGTAGCCTCTTGACTCCATTTGACCTCTCTTGGCCACTGATCTAGGGCCATTTTAAACAAAATGACCCGATCCCACTTCTCTACTACGGCAGCAGTCAGGACTGTCTCCTTTCCCCATAGAGTGTCCTTGTTAATCTCCAGCAGCAGCTCTTGAGCATGCCTCTTGAGTCCTCAAAATGCTAAAAGTTTTTCATAGAACCCTGTGAAATGGGAGTGACACCTTCCCTTCCTTTTCTTTGTTATCCACATCATTAGAGGGCTTGTCTTCTGGTGCACCTGACATCTTAAAGAGTTTGTGATGAAACAGCATTACCCACAGGACAAGATTGGAGCAGTGGTCCAGCAGGATTGGGCCAGGCCTCAAACCTGAACAACAGAAATCATGCTGGACTCAGAATTTCTCTCTCCTCTCTCTCAACTAAGCTTTTCTTGCTGGGCCATCCAGTTCCTCATTACTTCAGATGCAGTCACTCCCAGGAGCCTCATCCTCCCTGCCCCCTCCCGTCACTAAATGTACCTATCAGATCTAAACGTACCCCAGTTTCGGTTTAGACTGGTGGCCCTTCTATAAATGGAGAAGAAAAGGGCTGTCAACTCACAGGCATTCTATAAAATGTTACTTATTTCTTAGAAGTGAGATCATACAATATTTGTCCCCTTGTGTCTGGCTTCTTTTTCACAACATGATGTCTTCAAGGTTCATCCGTGTTGTAGTATATGTTAGAACATCATTCCTTTTTTGTGGCTGGATATACCTCATCTCTTTCAATTCCTGCATTCATTCATTCATTCAATAAATATTTATTGGGTTACTCACCAGGCACAGTGGGAGTTAGAGTTCATAGCCAGGTAGAAGTCTCCAGGACTATGGTGGTGCTTATGAATAACTTTTGTGATCTTCTCTTATCATCCTCTTTGTCTCTGCCCAGACACCTTATCCTCTGCACAAACTGAAGGCAGATGCCACCGGGATAGAGGATGTCAATGGTGAAACACATGTGGTTAGATTCCTACGAACTCAACCTCATCAGGTGAGAAAAGGACTCAAGGCTTGTAATGCAGCTTTAGACACATGATCCAACAAGAGCAGCAAATCCCATCTTCCATCTTCCAGTGGACAGTTCTTCAGGCTTATTGCCCACCTGGCAACCTAGAGTAATGTGGGAGCTGCTGAGACTTTAGGGTCTGGTGTGACAAGAATGGCCTGAGCTCAATCAATATGCTGCTTATCTAACTCCCGAGTGCCTTTTAAAAAGCAACATATATATATATATATTTAAAAACAAACTGTAATCACCCCCTCTAACTAGTTCCAAAACATTTTCATCACCCCAAAGTAAACCCCAAGCCCATTGGGCAGTCACTCCCATTCCCCCACCACATGTGCCTTTTGATAGCTTGGAACCAAGGTCCTCCCCAACCAGGTGAACATGCAGTTGAGGGAAGGTGAGGCTGAGATGCCAAGGCAGGCAGGTGGGGCTGTGCCCCTGAGCTTTTGTGGGGAGTTTGTGTGGGCACATTCTGATTCACACAGCATCCAACTGGGAGTTCTGCTCACATCACAGATGGAGAGAGAACCTGCAGATGCAGCAGCAACCTGGACTGAATGATAGGAAAAAGCCAATGACATCTGTTTGTTGGCTATCATCCTTCATGCTTTCAGTGGCCCCAAAAGAAGGGACCCAGTTCCCTCCTATGGCTTCCCTCCAGGTCTTGGCGTCATGAGAACCACCTTTACTTGTTTTTGACTCAGGCTGGCACTGAACCAACTGAATCTACCTTCTTATCCATCCCAATCCTTAATATCTTTCCTAGGCCATGGTAAGCCCCTAAAAGGCAGAGGTGGTGTATTGTGGTATCCTCAGGATCTTATATAGTGCTAGGCCCAGCACCTCCGACCCCTGGGGTTTACTGAATGACTCACCCCAACTTGGAGATGGGGATGTCTCAGCCATTGAAGGGTTTCAACAGCAGTTTCAACAGTGGGGAGTATGGCCGAATTGCAAATCATTGCAAGAAAGAAGTAGGGGAGGCGGGCATGACCATTACCTGGGTTTGAAAATCAGACACGTCTAATTGGTTTACAAACATGAAAGTCACCATTGGTGGGTAGACTGAAATGATTTGTGAGGGGAGAAGCAGTGCACAGCCCTCAAGATGCAGACAGACCATCTTTCAGTTGGTTTAAGGAAACCACAAGTGCGGAGCTCAGTGCTGCATAAAGTGGAGAAATGTAAATCATGAGCCTCACAGTTTGGGTCGGAGGGTGTAGGAGACAGATAGGGCCCATGAAGGGGTACTGTTAATGTATGGAGGGTGGCGCCGGGGTCCCCCAGGGCGTTGCATCTGGTTGTGAATCTGAATTCTGACGCATGGCTTCTTTTGTGTGTTGGGCAAGTCAGTTTCAAATCTATAAAATTGGGACAACAATATCTACCTCTGAGGGTTGTGGTGAGGAGCAAATAGATCATAAGTGAAAGTGTCTGGTAGTTTCTGACACTTAGGACACATTTGATAACTGTTGGTTGGTTGCTTGGGCAACTCAATAAACTTTTCTGAACCTCAGTTTCTTCTCTAAAAAATGAGATACATGAGAGTGCCTGGCACGTGGTTAGTGCTGAAAAAAGGTTTGGCTTTTTATTTTGAAATTATTTTAAACTTAAGAAAGTCACAAAAATAATAGAGTTCCATAAACCCCTCATTTCAACAGAGCCACAGGATGATTAAAAATAGGAAATTAGCTCTGGTAGCTAGTCCCTAAACTGCAGACCTTACTGGAATTTCAGCAGCTTTCTCCCTAATGTTCTTTTTTCTATTCCAGGATTCAAGCCAGGATCCCAAAGTCCTGCACTTTGTGACAGTCGCTCATTCTTTCTTTGTCTTTCGTGACCTTGACACTTTTGATGAGTGCGGGCCGATACTTGGCGTTAGTTTGGGTCCCTCTGGTGTTTTCTCCTGATTCGACTGAGGTGAGAGCTGGGCGTGGTGGTATCTTGTTACTCGTGGCTTTAAAATCAACAGTGGGACCTGGCTGTGGGCCTGGGGCTGCACCCGGAAGGTGAAAGGAGCCAGGGAGACCCTGTGACCCGGGAGGATAAGGGGTCAGGTTTGGCACACTGGGGTCATAGGATCGTATTCGCGTGTTGCAGACAGTGTTTATGGAGGCGAGTGTAGAGTTGTCCTACGCGAAGCAGAGGCATTAGAAAGTTTCATCTTTCTAATGGAAAGGGGAAAACAGTTGCTCATGAGGGGCGGGAGAGGGGCCCAAGGCTGGGGAAACCTTAGCGGCACCAAGTTCAGCGGCGGGTGTCTCCGGGGATACGCTTTCTTTGCGTGTACGGCAAGAGCAAATCCAATAGGATTTAGGCAAATCCAACAGATTGAAAACTCAGAGCTATACAAAAGGCAGGCTCAGGGGAAGGTCGAACATTTTGACTTCCCAAATGTTGCGCCACAGCTGCTCTTTAGGCAGCAACGCTCTGGCGTTTCCCGGAGCCAGGGGAGGGGTTGGCCTTTGGGCGGCTGCGGGCTGCGGGACGAGGTTGCCCCTGCCCCGCCGGCCGCGCCCAGCCTTCCCGGGCTCGTAGTGCCCGCTCGAGGTGGGGCAGCCTGGGCGCTGCGTGGGCCGCCGGGGAGCCCCCGCGAGCCCAGCGCGCACACGGAGGCGGGGCGGCGCGCGCGCGTGGCCAGGGCCCGGCGGCGGCGGCGGCGTGCGCGGGCCGCGCGTGCGCGCTGCGGCTGAGCAAGGGGCGGCGCGGGCGCGAGTCTGTCAGTGACAGCGGGAGGGGGAGGGCACCGGAGATGGTGGCGGTGGCGGCTCTTCCGACATGAAGCAGCTGCAGCGGCAGAGACGGCGGCGGCCGCGGCGGCGGCTCTAGGTCTGGAGGTCCCCCCGGGACGCGGGAGCCCGAGATCTGAGGCAGCTCCGGGCACGGTCCATCCGGCCCAGGGGCCCTCGCCGCCCCTTCTTGCGCTTGGCCGGGCCCGGGGAGCGGCGGCGGAGGCTGGGGGCCGGGGGCTCCGGGGGTTCTGGGGTCTGGGGCGAGCAACGCCTCCTCCCGTGCCGGAGGTCGGGTCAGGATGACGCGCGCGGCTGAGCGGAGCAGGCCCAGCTAGACGGGCCAGATCGACGGGGGTGGCCGCCGCGCGCCCGCGAGCTCCGCAAACTTGCGGGCCGGGTGCCGAGGGCCCGCCCCTGTGCCGGCGCTGAGCCCGGAGCGCGGCGGGCGGCTAGGCGAGGCCGCGGCGACGCGGGGGCCGGAGCGCGGGCTCTGGGCGGCGGCGGGACGGGGCCAGCCCGGCTGCCTTTGACGCAGGATGAGGGGCCCGGAGCCGCTCGGCGGAGGAGGCTCGTGGCGCTGAATGCGTTCAGGGTTTGGACTTGGCCCGGGAGGAGAGGCAGCGCCGCGCGCGCGGCTGCTGGTGTCCGACAGCGCCGACGGGTCGGGGCGACCTGCCCTCGGAAGCGAACCAGGCCGTTGGCGGCCCTTCGACCCCTGGGTTTTCCAGCTCAGTTCCCAGGCGTTCCGGTCCGACTTGGAGCGGGGACGGTTGGAGCTGGATCTGACAGCGGGGCGGTCTTGCGCGCCGTTGGTGCTTTCCGAAGCCGATCCGCGGAGGCGCGGCGGAAAGAATCCGTAGCTCGCGCGGCCTCCAGGTGCGTTTGTGGGGTCGTCAGGGGGCGCCTCTCTGTCTCACCCACAGGCTCCGGAGACCCCGGCCCGGGAGGACGCGCGGGCGCGCGGCAACATGGCCTCCCCGCCCCACCAGCAGCTGCTGCATCACCACGGCACCGAGGTGAGCTGCGACTCCAGCGGGGACAGCACCAGCGTGCGCGTCAAGATCCACCCCAAGCAGCTCTCCTGCAACAGCCACGCCAAGCACTGCAAGTACAGCATCTCCTCCAGCTGCAGCAGCTCGGGGGACTCCGGGGGGCTTCCCCGAAGGGTGGGGGGCGGGGGCCGCCTGCGCAGGCAGAAGAGGCTGCCCCAGCTGTTTGAGCGCGCCTCTAGCCGCTGGTGGGACCCCAAATTCGACTCGGTCAACCTGGAGGAAGCTTGCCTAGAGCGCTGCTTCCCGCAGACAAGGCGCCGCTTCCGGTATGCTCTCTTCTACCTCGGCTTCGCCTGCCTGCTCTGGAGCGGCTACTTCGCGGTGCACATGCGGTCCAGGCTGGCGGTGCTGGCGGCCCCGGCGCTGTGCTTCCTCGCGGTGTGCGCGGGCGTCTTCTTGTTCACCTTTACCAAGCTGTATGCGCGTCAGTACGTGTGCACCGCGCTTATCCTCACCCTCCTGGCCCTGGCTCTGACCCTGGCGGCGCAGCTTCAGGTCTCGACGTCCTTCCCCGGCCGCGCCGACGACTCCAATCACTCCCGCGTGGCGCTGCCACCGGACACGTGCTTGTCTCGCGTGGGCAGCTTCTCCATGTGCATCGAGGTGCTCCTCCTGCTCTACACCGTCATGCACCTGCCTTTATACCTGAGCTTGGCGTTGGGGGTGGCCTACTCGGTTCTCTTCGAGACCCTGGGCTACCATTTCCAGGACGAGGGCTGCTTCCCCGCGGCCGGCGCGCGGGCCCTGCGCTGGGAGCTGCTGAGCAGGGCCTTGCTGCACGTCTGCGTCCACGCCATCGGGGTCCACCTCTTCGTTATGTCCCAGGTGCGATCCAGGAGCACTTTCCTCAAGGTGGGGCAGTCCATCATGCACGGCAAGGATCTGGAGGTGGAGAAAGCGCTGAAAGAGAGGATGATCCACTCAGTGATGCCGAGGATCATAGCGGACGACCTGATGAAGCAGGGGGACGAGGAGAGTGAGACCTCGGTGAAGAGGCACGCCACCTCGAGCCCCAAGAACCGGAAGAAGAAGTCGTTCATCCAGAAGGCCCCTATTGCCTTCCGCCCTTTCAAGATGCAGCAGATCGAGGAAGTGAGCATCTTGTTTGCGGACATCGTGGGCTTCACCAAGATGAGCGCCAACAAGTCGGCGCACGCCCTCGTGGGGCTCCTCAACGACCTGTTCGGGCGCTTCGACCGCCTGTGTGAGGAGACCAAGTGCGAGAAGATCAGCACCCTCGGCGACTGCTACTACTGTGTGGCGGGTTGCCCAGAGCCGCGCGCCGACCACACCTACTGCTGCATCGAGATGGGGCTCGGCATGATCCGAGCCATCGAGCAGTTCTGCCAGGAGAAGAAGGAGATGGTGAACATGCGCGTGGGCGTGCACACAGGCACAGTCCTGTGCGGCATCCTGGGCATGAGGCGGTTCAAGTTCGATGTGTGGTCCAACGATGTGAACTTGGCCAATCTCATGGAGCAGCTTGGAGTGGCCGGTAAGGTCCACATCTCCGAGGCCACTGCCAAGTACCTGGACGACCGGTATGAAATGGAAGATGGCAGAGTGATGGAGCGCCTGGGCCAGAGCGTGGTGGCTGAGCAGCTCAAAGGTATGTGAGACCCCTGTGCAGGCAGCTTCCCTCCCCAGACCTGGTTATGTTTTAAAAGGAAAAACAAACAGAAATCTCTTTGCAGCCTCACCCTCTGGAGGCAGGTCGGTTGTCTGAGGCCCTTTCACCTGTTTGGCATTTCCTCCCTGTGTCAGTTATAACAGATCTAGTCTCACTCCAGAAAGTGGCACTGGGAAGGGAACTGACCTAGAGGAGACCTTTAGTGGGGAGGGTGACTTTGAAGATGCCGGCAGCTGATAGTGTTTCTGAAATTCCAGGAGGGCATGGCTGGTGGTTGTTGGGGAACGGGGATCCCAACCCTAGTAGCCAGGCTTGTGAGGGCTTAGAGAAATTGTCTTGGCCTCTCGGGGGGGCATCAGAATGTTCCTCTCCACTTTCTTGCAAAAATGCGAAGCATAAAACCCCTCCCCTCTCTGGGCCTCTCTTACTTTATCCTTGAAATGGGAATAAGGGACTAGGCTCTGGCCTGTGGGACTAAGTTTTGAGAATTGGATGGAATTACATACCTGTATGTGCACACTGCCTTTTGCCTAGGCCACTCAAAAAAAAAAAAAGTCTGCATTTTCGGCTTGCAGCTTTCATTTGTTTGACAATATTTGATTTTTCTGGCATTTGTCTTACAACCTTGAACCTGGCAAGCCACGCCGTGATTTAAAGCTGAGAAATGTACCCAGAGGAATGTTATATACCCCCTTCTCCACTTTCCTCCATCCCTTAGATTTGGATTTGGTCCCTGTCTGAAGTTCCTTACAGCTAATCTTGATTCTTCACTGGGCAGTGTCGTACTATATTTTCCTTTTCTTATATTTACAGAGGATGGAAATCTTTGTGGTCTGGGAAGTGATGTATACATAAGTGGAACCAAGAATAAGAAATCTAAATAATTGGCTACGTTTCTTCACCTTTCCTTCTTTAAACAGACTTCATGTTTTACTACAATCATCCTAATTGAGGGAACATCTATTTGGGAAGTAGGTAGAGGAAAAACAATATTAATCTTTAAAAGCCTAACTTTGCCCAGCTGTATTGTTTTTTTTTTTTGTGGTGCCACATGCTGCACAATTACATCATTAAGAAGCCCTGAAAGGGGATCCTCAGAAGGAGTTTAAATCAGAGTCCACAAGTGGTTGTGTCTTCCGGCCTGTCGAGGTTGTCAGCCTTGAAATAATCTCATATGCTGACTTGGTCTTTCCCTTCTCTCCCTTGTGATTGGGGTCCCCCATGTCATTTATGTATTTATGTGGCAAGAATCCTTTATAAGCCTCTTGAATTTTCTTTATTCTATTAATTTTGCTAGTTGTTGGAGAACTTATGGATGTACTAGAAAAATATTTTCACCTGGCAATTCCTTGGACCTGGCATTTCAAATGCAATCATGACGAAGGCTGAAATGACGATATATGGTTCCCTAGAAAGATTCTGCTGTGTCAGAATTGTGTGTGGGAGGCTGGAGCTTGTCCTTCCCTTGACAAAGGTGTCAGTGGAGTGTGGGTGTGAATGAGCCCCCTTCCTGACATTTTGGCATCCTTAGGACTGTGTGTTGTGGGCTCTATCCTCAAGGCATTCCATGTGGGACAATTCCAGAGGATTGAACTGTGCTGCACTACATAAAATTAAGCATGTCGAACCAAAGGACAGTGATTGCAGTTTCTTAAGTTGTCCTTTGTACAGTGTGCTGTTTGAATTTCAGAAATAAAAACAGATGTAATCATTACGTATGCTTGGAAATCCTCAAGTCATAGACTATTTGGACCTACCCACTTCTGTTAATTTATGGGCTTGCTTTCAATTGATAAATCAGCAGTGCCCCCCCATACACGCAAATGCTAGCGTGGGTTGTGGATTTTTTCCCCCTCGACTAGTGTAAATTTAGTAAATTAAATTTTTCTTTAAACTTAAGCACATTGCACATTTATAAAGGAAAAGTTGAATATTGGATTGGTGATATGGACATATAAGAAGGCTTAGCTAAACTGAGTGATTTTTTCAATCTGATTTTCTCCCTTAACTGTTTCCCTGAGACCATGATTTTTGCTTTAATCAGTTGGTTTGGAAACCTTTATGGACAGGACTCGTGCATCACTGAGTCTGTCTGCAAAGCTTCCTGACCCTCTTTGAAGCTGGGCAGTTTAACTCTCCTGATGTTGTAGAGAGTTGATAAGTCCAGATGAAACTCTTTTGATGGATGTGGTTAAACTCATCTACCCAGAGTTTATTTTAGCCTTCTCTGGGCCTGCAGCAGGTATTTTCTCCGTGTAATGCTGGGTGTTAGCCTTTACCTCCCATCCCCTTCTCTGATAATGAAGTTAAAGAGTCCCCAGTAGATGACTCTGTGAAGTGATCATCAGTAGAATATGCAGGGCATTCCAGAACCAGCTTGGTGGGGTGAAGGGGAGCCACCACTGTCTAACTTAGCTGAGAAGGCTTCGTGGGAGAGTGGAATCTCACCATCTCTGCCCAGCCCCTCGCTCGACTGACATGTTCCCCCCACAAGGCTGGCCTTGTGGCTGCACAGCTAGATTCACCATGGTGCCAGGCCTGGGTGAGCTCACAGCTGTCCCAGAGGCAGCGGATGCCAGAGGTGATCTGGAGAGGGAGCAGCCCTTCCCCAAGCGGATAAAAGAACATTCTGCCGCAGGGGGCTGCATGGGCACAGGCTGGGAATTGTGTGTCTCGGGGGTCTTGGGCAGTTTTAAGTGCTTCACTAGGACGCAGGGTGGTGGGCAGGGAAGGCTGTGGGTAATGTGGGAAGGAGTTTGGACTTGGTGGGAGCCGCTGAAGGGCTGCAGCAGGAGGGCTCTGGGATCTGATTTGCCATTTCGGGAGTGCATTCTTTTGGGTCTTGGGAGTGCGGGTTGGGAGGGTGCCAGGCTGGAGATAAGGAGCTGTTTCCGTGAGTGCTGGGCATGGGGTTGCTGGGTGGACGGTGGTGGTGACAGCCTGGCCACGGGGCTTTTGGGACAGTCTTGAGCGGTGCTGAGACTCAGTGGACTCGATGGTGCTTAGAGCCAGGGTGGAACAGAGGACTGGGGGCGGCTTGCTCATTTGGATGGCAGATGGCATTTTAAGTTTTTGGCGAGGGTTTGGAGCCTGGAGTGGGTGAGAGGGCTTCGAAGTTTCCACAGTAAGAATGGAGAAGGCACAGTGGAAGGGCCGAATGTGAAACAGGCCAGGAGCCTGGAGTTCGTTCATTCATTCATGAACAAATATTTATTTTTGTATTAGGCCCAGTTCTAAGTGCTGGTGAAATGGCAGTGAACAGTTCAGACAGAAATCACTGACTCCCAGTGCTTATGTTCCAACAGGGAGCCAGACTGAAGGCAGAATGGCAAGACGTGAAACACTGTGGGTGTGAGGTTCTAAGGAGAAAACATAAAGCAGGAAGGGGTGGGGGCAGATATGGAATATGGTGTGGGTATGTGATTTTAGAGAAGAGGGAAGGTTGAAGAGATTTTCAGCACAGGACTAGGGTTTTGCAAGTGACCTAAAAAGTGATTTTTAAAGATAAGGAGAAATGGTCTGGTTTCCACAGCCTTGGGGTGAACCTCTGGGCCTTGGGGATACAGGCCACAAAGCAAAGGAGGGGTAGATCATACTTTTTCTAGAGCAGTTGGTTTTTCGTATCATAGATCAAGGGTCAGAAAGACAAAAAGTGAAACTGTTGGAAAATATCTACAGATATCTTACTTTCTGCTCTTAAATATTAAGAGAAAGCCAGGTCCACCCCAGCGTTCTGTCTTTGAAGAGAGGAGCACCCGGCAGCCCCCTCGTTGTCAGACGTAGAAATAAAAGCAGGCTTTGGTCCCAGCTGGGCCATGGGCTTGGGGAATGGCCCGGTGAGAGGCTACCTGGTGTGCACCAGGGCACATTATCCCCATCTCTGGCTACTTTGCCTTTGGGAACAGGTGGCACTTCAGAAGGATCCGTGTCTCGCCCTGGCCTGGGACTGCTCCTCGGGCTGATGGTGACCTGAGGCATCCTAGGCCGCCCTGAAGCTGGAGTCCGGGTTCCCTGCATTGGGCGTTACAGGATGGCTTGTCCACTCCCTCCCCGCCTCACCAAGCCTGGGACCCTCGCGCATGTAGACGCCAGCTCATTAACTCACAGCCCTCATAGGTCACGTTGGGGAGGAATTCTGTGCTGACCTGCCTTCTGGAAGGGCTCCTGTGTGGTGCACCTGTGGCCTCGCAGGTAACAGGAATAAGATGAAGCAGCAGACTCAGCTCCACAGCTGCATAGGAGAGGATGCACAGCTGTGGCTGGGGACTCAGGCAACTCCCCATGACAGTTAGGACTTTTTAGATCAAATTAGGTGACTTACAGCCAGGAACGCACACGCAGCTGCTAATCCTGAAGGCTTTGGAATTGAAAGGAAGCAGCCCTCGCAAAGGGAGTTAAGGATAAGATTTGCTGAATAGCTGGGTGCAGCAAAGAAGGAACAAAGGTAATCTCCAGGATAGAATTATGAAGAAAGGGAAAAACTGCAAAGGGGTGACTAGGCTGGGGGAGGAAGTTGCAAGGCCCTCTTCTCGGGGCCGGCCTGGCTCCCAGGTCACTGTGCTTGGTGGTGGCCACCCGTGTGCTGTGCTGGGGAATAATCATCTGGGAAAAAATGCAGCGCCTTTCTGTGCAAATCCCCCATATTCTCCTCTTTCTGTCAGGATCTCAGCATGGTAGAAGTGTGGTCACTGTTGCCTGAGTTCTATGGTCCTGTCTTCCTGGCATCGTCTATACTTTGCAACGGCGACATCTTGTTTCCTACAGGAACTAGCGTCCTTGGAGAGAATGTGATAAAGAGGCGAAGAGTTTTAAGGTAGCTAACACAGGGGAACCTTCGCTGTAGCAACTGGCAAGGGCCACCCGGGCCGAGAGATGGGCCTGGGGCAGGGAGGTGGCCCCACCCCCTGGAGAATGGGGACAATGGCATTTTTTGGAGGTTCAGTCTTGTTGATGGATTTGGTAAACCATGCCAGCCCAGCTCATCCGGGGCTAAACTTGAATTAACTTCAGTGAAGGGAAATGTACTTTTAAAAACTTGCTTGCTCTTGTAGATCTGGTTTTGGTTGTGTTTCCCCAGCATTTGTTGGTAAAACAGCATTTGTTGTAAAAACAAAAAAAAAATTTATTGTAAAAACAAAAACAGCAACAACAACATAAAAGGCCAGCCTCCTCTTCACCCAGGTAGGGGAAGATCAGACCCCAGGGGCTGGTAGTGGTTGAGCCAGAGGGTAGAGAACTGGGGACAGCAACAGGCTTGAGAATGGGGTGAAATTCTGGGCCTGAGTTAATCAGGAAAAGCTGTGAGGGACTGAAGAGCCTCCCCATAAGGCAGTAGTAGTTCTCAGGCTTTTTGGTCTCAGGACCCCCTTTTACACGCTTACAAACCACTGGGGACCCTAAAGAGCTTTTTGTTTATGTTTTCTATTACACTATATCATATTAGAAATGAAAACAAACTGAGGCATTTAAAAATAGTTATTTATTCATTTCAAAACATTAAACTCATTGCATGTTAGTATAAATAACGTATTTTGAAAATAACTATGTTTTCAAAAACAAAAAGTTAATGAGAAGGGGGGCACTGTTTTATGTTTTTGCAAATCTCTTTAATGCCTGCAGTAATAAAAAACAGCTTGGTTGTCTTCTCTGCTTTGGCATTCAGTCTGTTGTATGTTTTGGTTGAAGAGTGTGTAAAAAATGCCTTATAGAGATATGTAGTTGGAAAAGGGAGGAGCATTTTAATAGCCTTTTTAGATAACTGTGGATATTTTTCTTTGATATTGTGCCAATAACAAGCAGTAGTTTCTTAAAGGTTAGTTGTAATATGAAATCTGAGATCTTAACGATTTTTTTGTAATATTAAAATCATCGGCATGGGCCATGGTGGCTCAGCAGGCAGAGTTCTCGCCTGCCATATTGGAGACCTGGGTTCGATTCCCAGTGCCTGCCCATGCAAAAAAAAATCCATCAGATTTTTGAATGGGTCTTTTACTGGGTGCAATATTGTAACATCTTGCCTTGGTCATTTGGAAAATAGTGGTTTCTTGAGTTATGTAGATCTTCCAAATGGCGACATCATTTTTATGAAAAATCTTTAAATATAGGGACTATGTCAGCGTCACAGTGGCAGATGTAAGTTTTCTAAAATTCTAGTTTTTGCTTAAAAGTTTGAATCTTTTTGGCCACAAATATTGTCGTTCTTTCCCCCTTGAAGTGGCAGACCTATTTCACTTATTTTTGAGGAACTGTTTGCCAAATAGTCAATTTGTTTGTTGGTCAAATATCAATGATGTTCCATTAAAAAAGTGGTGAGTTTAGCTTGCAAACCAAACAATTGCACAAGTTCTTTTCTTGACAGCCATTGTATTCTGATCTGCGACAGAAATTCTTTAGGTATGCTTCCCATTTTAATACCTAGAATGACTATTTACCACCCAAACATACATCATCCTCATGTATGTGAAATAATTCAAACTAGAATTATGGTAGACATTTTGCATTTATTATGAAGTAGCAAGTGGTTTAATCCATTAGCCTACTTTTCCTTAATCCTTAAAGACCATTTGTGGGTGAGCCATGGTGGCTCAGCAGGCAGAGTTCTCGCCTGCCATGCT
This sequence comes from Myrmecophaga tridactyla, assembly GCA_004026745.1. Classification (NCBI taxonomy): domain Eukaryota; kingdom Metazoa; phylum Chordata; class Mammalia; order Pilosa; family Myrmecophagidae; genus Myrmecophaga; species Myrmecophaga tridactyla. The sequence continues at coordinate 18,993 of PVIY010028030.1, read as the reverse complement.
GAAGACCTGTGTTCGACTCCCGGTGCCTGCCCATGAAAAAAAAAAATCATTTGTGATTATGCCAAGTCTTTTTTTCCGGTGTTTACGGTTCATAATAAAGGTCACCAGTTTGATTTTCTTTTCCCCTCTGACCTTTTAGAAAGATGGATTTTTTCTTTTTTTTTTTTTAAGGGCTCACCTGTTGGCAGTATGGCAGTATGGCAGATTATGGTATCTGATACATTTAAATTCAGTCCTCAGTTCTGCCATTTCCTAACTGTGGGACCTCATGCAAGCTACTTAAGGGCACTATGATTTGGTTTTCCTTCTCTGTGAAATGGGAATGACCCCTTCTGTCAGAGCTGTTGGAGGATTAAATGAGATAATTCAGCAAAGCACTTCCTAGCACAGGGACTTGCATGCAAAAGCCATTCAATAAATAATAACCAATTACTCCACTTGGGTGAGTCATATTCTGCACTGCAAAATGGTGCTTCTTTTTTTCCTTACTCTGTTTGTTGCACATCTTGTGTAATTTGGTACTGAAACTCAGAACACACCAGGGACTGTGATTGTGTTAGTTTCTCGAATTAAAAAAGGGCATGTGTCCAAGATAGAAAACACTGAGTGCTTGCCCTGGTTAAACTGTAGCTGCCAAGTTTAGTGGCTTCTTTATGGAAACCTCCAGGGAATTCAGGAGGCCCTGCTCTTGGGCTGCCTCAGGTTCCCAGAGCTGAGAGCTGCTTCAAACCATGAGGCCCTAGATGATTGAGGAATTAGGGAAAATCTTTAGCTTTGCTACCCTGGAGATATTGGCTGAGGTTTGAACTCAAGCAGTTATTGGACTCTGTATTCTACTATGAACTCATTTATTTATTCAGTAACTGTTGAATGAGCTCCTTGCTATTTGCAAGGCCTGGGCTGGGTTCTGGAAATAGAACCATGCCCCTTGCCCTCTTGAAGCATTCAGGCTAGAAGGGGAAGCAGATGTGTCCACCAGATAATCGCTTAAACAAATATGCACTGATTTATAGATTGAATTATGAATTGGGCTTGGGGTTAGATACTCTCATCTCATTTTATAGGTGAGGCAATGGTGCACAGAGAGTTAAGCAACTTGCTGCGGTCACCCAGCTAGAAACAGCTATAAGTGGTGGAGCCTGTATATAAACCCAAATGACTCTACTAGAAAACACAAGAGCCCACCTCATAGACTTGCTGGAAGGATTAAATGAGTAAACACATGGTGAGCATTTAGCGCAGTACTTGGCACGTGGTAATCCTTGGGAGAGGTTGGATTTACTACCTGGTATTATCTCTAGTGGGGACGGTTTTCTCAGCAGCCACAGCAGAAGTAAAAGCTGTACCTTTGTACAGTGCTTTCCAGTCCATGTCATGCTGCTGTGCACATTGTCTTAAGCATTGTGAGATTTTAGGATGATGAGAATGGCGCAAGCTTAGAAGTGTGTATTTTGTTTGCTTGATCCTTTCCCCTGTACACCAGTTTTCAGACCGAGGTGATTTCCTAACATACTATGAAGTTGACCAGTGACTTTTCCCAAGTATCCATATAAACTCTTGGATTTTAGCTGATTTGATGTTATTTCAGTCTGTTACAAATATTTTTAGTTGTGGTGCTCAGATGGTCCCTGTGGGCCTGCGGGAGCCCTTCGGGTTGGCCCTTGAGTCCTTTCTATATAAGCCGAATACATCGTCTTTGGCACTTCCTTACTCAGTAACGTTTGTAAGGAGTAAAGAAATCATAGGTATTAAGAGCTCATGAATTCTGTTTTTCTGAAGTGTTTATTCAGAGAGCTTGAGCTAAGTTTGCACTTTCCCTTTCTGAAAAGGAAATGAACATCATATGCATGTGTATATGATGAATGTTTAATAATGCCGCAGGAGAAACAGTTTCCTTGCACCTACAGGCTCTTTGGAAGCTTTCATTGGCATTCACACAATTGACAATTCTAGAGTAAAGCTGCATTTCTTTCTAAGATTATCTTGCTACTGCCATCCTCCTGTCTGTTGAAGGATAACTACTTATGAATGTTGGTAAATACTGATGAGGAAAAATGTAATTTAAAAAATGCTAAACAAAATGTAGGTTATCTGTTTGCAGACTGGAGAATGCTGCCAGCCCAGGAAGCTCCATTGCCCAGGGCTGCTGTGGAAGGCTCTAGAAGGCTCAGAAAGTTCTGGGAGGCTCTAGAAAGCCCAGCTCCAGGTGGAGAGTGCCTTCTGGAATCAGGCAGCACGATGGTCCTGTCACACTCCTTTCCCTCCGATGTACCGTGTATTTTCCTTATTTATTTTGCTTACGATCTCTCTCTACTCCACTAAACCGTCAGTGTCTCAAGAGCATATTTGTTTGGTGCTGTATTCCGAGCATCAGGCGCATAGTCTGGCCTGTTGTGGATACTCAGTAATATTTAAGGAGCGAACGAGTAAATAGATGGACGGTCTAAGTGCTCACTCCCCACAGCCAGGCATTCTGTTAGGCGTAAAACCACACCCCAGCATAGACACAGAGCAAACCGGTCTGCTAGGAATGGCTGAAGAGGCTTGTTAAGTAGAGGCCGCGGAAGGGTCTCGAAAGGACCTGGAGCAGGAGGTGGTGGAGAGAGTGGCAGGTGCACAGAGGCTGGGCAGTGACAGAGGTCCCTGGACCTGGGGTGTGGGGACTGCAGCATAGATGCCCCAAAACCCAAGTGCTGCTCCATGGCCCAGAAAAAGTGGGCTTTAAAGGCTTAGTTCAGGCAGTTACTTCTAAAATGGAGATTTGAAGAACTGCATTTATCTTTTTTTTTCTGTATATAATTTTTTTTAAGTTATGAAACATAACCACATACAAATACAAGCATTCTTACCATATGATCATTCCATTGTTGTTATATATAATCAATAACTCACAATATCATCATACAGTTGTATATTCATCATGATAATTTCTTAGAACATTAGAACTGCATTTATCTTTAATAATACTGTAGCTCCTTGTAATTCTTGCTTGTTTATCATTTATGCCACAGAAGAGAACCATACCCTTTTTGGGCAAAATGCCAGGAAGTTTGTGTGTAATTTCCAGGATTTTTATGTCATTTTATTAAATTCTGTGCTTTGTTGTTGTTGTTCTTTCCAAAGAAAAGTGTACCGAAAGCAGCTTTTGAATAATTTATATTTGTGTTTGAGTTGTTGGGGAAATATTAACTTCAGTTACTTCACAGTCTGGTTTGGAGAGAGAGAGAAAACCCATGTGTATGTGATTCATTTTCTTGTATATGAATATTGAAATATAATATGCCATTCAGGCTGTGGCCTCTTGAGTCAGGGGGTCTGTGGTGCCTACATTTAGTTTACCCGAGTAAGGGTTAGTTTTCAGAGTCTACATGACAGTGCATTCTGTGACTTTGTAAATAAGTTACCCATGAGAAGATATGGCTGCTATTTACGGTCATTAATGTTGATTTTTGCTCTGTGGATGAACTATTTAAAAAATGGGTTGTCTGAAAGGAAAGCACTTTTATGGGATTTTCTCATTAGTTGTAAAAATGAATTTGTTTGGGTAGATCAGCTCTCTGTTTTAAGATGCTTTCTCCGCTAAACTAGTTAAGTATTTTTGGGCAAATAATGTAATCTCTGTGGTTCCCAGTTTCCTCAGATTTGTAAAATGTAAAGTTCTCCAAGAACCATTCTCTAAGAATAGCTGAGATTTGAATCCGATTGAGACATACATCCTTAATACTGAGAAGTGGTTTCTCAGACTTCCTCCATTCGCTTCAACTGTGGACCCTAATTTAGACAAATTTAACACAAGGAAACTCAGCTTTACAGAGCCGCCAAATTGCAGGGCCTGGAACAGATTCTTAACTTTATTTATGAAGGATTCTGTACATCCTTTACATATAAGAAAGTCAAACAGAGTCATAGAAATAACATTTACATGTGTTATTTTAGAAGCACACTTGTCTTATTGTCGGAGGGACCCCATTTGATTTTGAAAGTGTGAATTGACGTGGAGAAAATGTGAAGTGAATCAAGACATTTCAATTCTTGGTTTCACATGATTTTGGGAAGAGATTAGAAGGTTCGTTGCCAATAAAATGAATTTCACTGTGTTGGCCAATTTTTCACTAGTAGGACAGAGTAAATATTGGATTAATAATGTTCCTACCAATTATTCCATTAATTAAGGATTCCTGACAGGGAGTTCATGGATCTATCTACCATCTGTTTAGGATGCCGAGCAGCTAAATACACAATCCTAAATCAGTTGAGGTGGTCGGCCTCTAACAGCTGCAGAGGCACCTGGAAAGTACCAACTTGGACCCTATAATTAAAAATTAAAGGTCGCAAATGTTAAAAGGAAACCCTTAGATTTTATAAAGGACTTGTCAAAGATTGAGTGGATTTTTTTTCCTTTCTTTATTATGTACAGCAAAGTAAGTCATGGAAAACAGTGTAACATCTGCTGTGATTTGCAGGGCCAGTGAAATAAAGTTGAAAAGAAAAAACAAAACAACCTCCACTCTGTTCTGAAAGACACTGTTGACCCTGACCCTGACCCTGACCCAACCTGGGAGAATTTTACCTCAGCAAAGACCCAAATTGCGAAACCCTAGCTTCCCTTAGAGAAACTGCTGTTCAAGCCTGTTGGAGTTGAATGTTTTCTAAGGACGAAATTGACTGGCTCAGCATGGAAATAATCCCAGAAACTTAAACTTTCAGAGCTTCCTTGCAGACAACAATTTCAAAGGACTCTTTTTATCTCTAACACACATTTCACAGTGTACTTCTCTCCTGGAATAACTTAATTACCTCTGTTTTCTTTCTGGCTCCCTAAGAAGTTGCGATTATGAGCACTTTCGAGCTAATGATTCTAAGTTAGCAGCCTCGTCCCGGTGCCATTTGAAGTTCAAATAGAAATGTTTGCTTTCATAGCTCCAGTCACGACGTTACTTTATTTAGCAGCTATTAAATTTCCGACTCCATAGCCTCTTCTGGCAGAGCTTGGGTTTGCACTAAGGGTTCCGTTTCTTTTAGCAGCTCTGCTTAACGTGTGGGGCACTTTCCTGGCTCTCCACCTCTGATTGAGAGTGATGATTTTAAGCTGCTCCTTAAGAATACATTTTTATAGCAGTTTTATTGAGCTATAATTCACATATCATCCAGTTCACTCACTTAGGGTGTACACTTCTGTGGTTTTTAGTAGAGTCACAGAGTTGTGCAACCATTGCCACCATCAACTGGATAGAACATTTACATCACCCCAAAATAAACCCTAGAACCCCGTTTGCCCACCAGCTGAAGCCCCTGGCAGCTGCATCAGTCTGCTTTCTGGCTCCATGGATTTGCCTTTTCCAGACATTTTATATGAATGGAATCATATACCATGTGGCCTTTTGTGACCGGCTTTTCACTGAGCATAATGTTTTGAGGTTCATGTATGTTGTGGTCTAAATTAGTTCTTCATTTTTTTTTATTGCTGGATAATATTCCACAGTGTGGGTATACCATATTTTATTTATCTGTCGATGGAAAAGCTACTTGTAAAAAAATCAACAGTCAAGCTGTTTGTTTGAAAGTAAGTTGAAATTAGAAAAACTTTCATTATTTAATAGTATTGCTGGAATAAAATTTAGTCATTTTATTTTCACTAGTGTTCAGAAGTTTTCTTGAAAAGTTGGATTAAATGAGATTTAACACTGAATTGTAGTTTGATGTAATTGGTTCATAGTGTATGTGTATGTGTGTGTGTAAACAGCTAGTCTCTTTTCTGTTTGCTTCTGGTTGATTAAATACTTAAACTCTCTGATGCTTTCTTACCTTCCCAGCCAGCCTCCTAATAGAGGGCTTTAGGGGTAGCATGTGGTTGAATATGAAACCAACCTTATCTGATATGTTCTCAGATATAAATATCAATTGTAGTAAATTTTTTGTGGATGATTGCATTTTCTGAAGAGCTGAGGAGTTCCCTCTTCAGTTAATCAGAATTTTCCCCGTTTTACCCTGTTTAAACATTTGGTTTTACATTTCTAAAATACATAAAACACTTTCTTTACCTTCATAAAAATAAAAATGCCAAATACAATTTAATTTTCTTGATAACTCAATTATTTTTATTGCTTGTTCTTCAGCATTTACTAAGATGGCCATTTCCCTATATTTAGTATATAGGAGTTTATGCCCTGCTTTAAATAAACCAAGCTGTCTCAAAATAATCCACGCTATCTTGATTACTGTGTTTTTCCAGTTATGTTTAAAAAAATGATAATTTTTCTGCTTGCTCTCTTGTTATCAGCTGTCACTTACGTAGCAATTAACATGCTTTCCTGTTACGGTTTTGCCCTTGCTTTCTTTGTTCCATTAAAAAACCCAAATAATCAAACTTGTTAACCTTGCAGATATAGTTTGATTAAAAGAATTAAGAAATTCAGTCTTTATGCAATTTTTTGGTGACCAGCCATATTACAAATAAGTGAGACTGCTGGGTACATGAGTTCAGGACAAGTAAGATGCTATTACGATTTTTAAAGCATATATATATATATGTTTTGTATTTAAAGCATATTTTTAAAGGGCAGGAGAAAGCTATTTGAACTAAATTTGTGTCTTAGTAAATGAAGCATCTTCTCCACAAGACCAAAGTAGATTTCTTTTGAAAATGTAGAAATAGAAGATGGGAATTAAACATTAGACTCTGTAGTAGATTTAGTTACCTTATAAAGCTAAAAAGGTGAATGTTAAATTAGGGAGGTATTGATTGTAATAGAAATTTACCAGGACTTTGGGAAAGAGTTTTTTTTTTTTTTTTTTTTTGGCATCGACAGGCACCGGGAATCGAACCCGGGTCTTTGGCACAGCAGGTGAGAACTCCGCCACTGTGCCACCATTGCCCGCCCAGGGAAAGAGTTTTGCAGACCTGGTAAGAGGAACTGTTTTTAGAAGATCTGGGTGTCCCGCAGTAGACTGCGTGGGAAGAACTGTTACAAGCCGCCTTCTAAGCCGAAGATGTGTATGGGTTCTCATCCCAGAATCCGGCTGCAGGTGCTCTGTGGTGCCAAGACCGTGCCAGCTCATTGTTGATTCTTGCTGTGCTGTATACTTCCCTGCCGTCTGGGCCGTTAGTCAGTGACATCGTTTACTGCCTGTTACCCTCCCCACCCCAGCATGTGGCGCTCAGGTGTAGTAAGGCTGTTCTCTTAGATTAAAAATTAAAGCAGAAACAAAATTTAGGAGAATGGCTTGTCAATGTCTTAATTTTCAGAGTAGTCAATGCGTGGTAATAAACATGTAGTAAAAAAATGGTGCCGAAAGTTTACAAATCTAGAACTTCTCTGTGGGCGCAGAGGTACTGGAGCAATGTTTTCCAAAAGAAGTTTAGGGGGCTCTGAATGTTAACCATATTTTGGTTTGTGTGGTGGTGATGGGCTCTCAATCCGGGGGTGGGGGTGGGGGAGAAATGAGAATGTGGGAAAGTCTTCAGACAGACCAGGCTCAGGAGAGATGGAAAACTCCTTGTTTGAAGGGAAGAGGTGAAGCACTTGCTATGCATGGATTTTAAAGGCATAGGAAGATTCTTATTGGGCTCCCAAGCAGGTGACTGATTTTCAAAATATTACTTAAAAAAAGAAGGTTCAACAAAGCTTGGGCTAAACTGATTTAAAGATACTTGTTGAGGCTGGGTTACGATAAATTTGAGTGAATTATTTTACACTTACTATTATATGCACTGTATGTTTCTACTAAAGCAAGGTAACTACTGTTTAGTATTCCAGTCATTCTGATCCCATGTATTTTTGTCATTTTTGTTTAAGTAATATATTAAATTAAAAAATATATGCTTAGAGTAGACGGTAGTGGTTTTTTTTGGTATATCCTAAGGAGATAACATTTCTCAAGATGAATTTTGGATGCAGTTGCCTATGTGCCTTAATCAAGACTCAAGAATATTTTAAAAACTCTACTTGATGTGGAGCTAAATGTTGAGAGAGAAACCCAAACCAGAAGACTTTGTGTTGTGGATGGGCTGTTCCCAGAAATGAAATCCACTGAGCACGAGTGGCGTATCTGTGAGACGTGGTGGGCATTGGAAGGCAGCGTCTGCCCCGCACGAGTCATTGGGTGGAGAAGGTGGCATAGGAAATGGGGGGCTCGCAGATGAGCAGTAGTTTTCTAGTTTGTGGCCTTGAGTGTTTTGAATCGTTGAGGTCATTTAATCTTATTTTTAAAGGCAATTTGGTGGTGGGGACAGGCCTTTGGAGCCATCCAGAGCTGCATCCTGGGCCGATCCATTGTATGCTGCCTGGGCACCTGAAAGCTGGGCACCCTGGACACCCAGGGCCTTGCCTGGGAGTGCGTCGCGTGGCCCGTGGGGGATGGTTAGGATTAGATGCGAGAAGCCCTGCAGCAAGCATCGTGCTCTGGGCCCAGCACGCTGTCAAGGGGTAGTTTTCTCCTTACCACGCTTTCCCCTCAAAGACTCAGATCAGGGCTGTGCAGGGAGGGTGAGGGCAGAGAAGTGCATGTCTGCGATTTTACATAGATGTTGACTCATATTGTGCCGATTGACGGCGATGAAGGGAGCCCCTTAATTCCTGCCTCCCCCTTACCAGGTAAAGAAAAGCCCATCTCATCTGTGAGGCGCCCATTCTGTCTTGTCCACGGGGACTCATGAGCCTCTCTGATGGTGCCTGGACCTGGAAAATGAAGATTTCTTGTAGTGGTCTTTGTGATACATCAGAAAAATCCTGGGGCAAGATTTCTTAGGATTTATCTAAACCTAACCTGCCTTCTGGACTGGACTGCAGGCCCGACAGCTTTCACAGCCCCTCTCCAGTGCCACCCACTGAAGTCAGCTTCTTTCCCCCTTTCCTGCTATCTCACAGTGTGTCTCATTAAAAAAAAAATTGAAGCAAAATTCACACAATATGAAATTAACCATTTTAAGTGTACAGTTCAGTGGCATTAGTGCATTGATGATGTTGTACAACAACCATCTCTGTCTAGTTCCGAGATACTTTTATTGCTCCCAGAAGGAAACTGTTCCCATTGCACAGATCACTCCCACTGCCCCCTGCCCCTACCCCGCAGCCACTCATCTGCATCTGTCCTGGACATTCCATATAGATGGAGTCATGCAGTAGTTATCTTTTTGTGTCTGGCTTCTTAAACTCAAGGTTCATCCATGTTGTTGCATGGATCAGAATTTCATTCCTTTTTATAGTTGAATAATATTCCATTGTACGGACAGAGCATATTTTGATTATCCATTATCCATTATCCATTAATGGGGCATTTGGGTTCTTTCCACTTTTTTGCTATTGTGAATGATGCTGCTATGATCATTGGGTGCAAGTTTTTTTGAAAACCTGTTTTCAGTTCTTTGGAGTATGTACCTATGAATGGAATTGCTGGCATATGGTAATTCTGCATTTAACTTTTTGGGGAACCTCTGACACTCTTTAAAATGAGAAACTGGTGAGAAGGGCTCTGTAAAAACTCACATCTGACTGTCAGATGTTTCAGAAAACATCCCTCAGTTTGCAAGTCAGGCTGGTAATCGATAAAGCTATAAAATGTGTACTGATTGAGATAATTGCTTGACTCCTACAAGTTGGAAGGGTGTTATGATTAGGCTAAAATCAAATTGGAGATCAGTTTAGAGCTTTGGCTGTCCCTTTTAAGCTGGCACTGGATTTGGCAACTTTGGAATTGTGTGTTAGATAAACAGTCGGTATCTAGGGCAAGCTTTAAAAAAACTCCTACTTAAATAGAGACCAAAACACACACATACACACACACATGAAGAAAACACACAACTACTTTAGGAAGTCTTTTGATTCTGTCTAAATGCAGCATGGTAAAATTAGGCTTCCCTGCTGGTCTCGGTGGGGTGGTGAGCCGGCCTGAGCCATCCTTTGCTTGTTGGCTGAGCTGAGCCCAGCCTGGGGAGCGTTTCCACAGCCAACACTTTCCCACAACGCTTCCTTAATATAGAACCTTAAAAAAAAAAAACAACAAAATATCGGGTGCTGAAAGAGCTTAGCTCCCAAACATGGCCATGAGCTTCTTATTCATTCCTTCTTTGTTTTTATGTAGTTAGAAGGAGCAGTAGTATGTAAACTTACCAGTGTCACCAAATGTCAACGTTGTTTAGGAAGAGGGGAAAACAGACTGAATTCTGTGAGTGTCTAATCAGAAGAGAAGCTCCTTCAGGGCCAGGGCCTCAGCCTGTCCTTTGTTTAGGAGTGGGGGTGGTTGAGGAATGTTGGCATGGAGTTGAGGGGCATGTCCCACTGCCCCCACCCATGTTTATCTGTCCATCTGAAGGTGCTTAGTTGCTAGCCCCTTGAGGTGGTGGCCCTAATGGCCAGGCCCTGGCCCTCCGCGTCCCAGCAGCTGTCACCAACTCTTTGGAAGGAGGTTATTCAAACTGCCTTTGATAGGCAGGCAGATAAGTGGGGGAGGCTTCTCCAGGAGCCAGAGGAGCACCAGGCTTCTGTCTGCATCCTGGCTGTAGGTATCAAGGAGGGAACAGTTCCTGGTTACTCAGCCATTAGAGCCATTTTACTTTCTCATTTTTCAGCCTCCTTGGTGGGCATCTATTCATTGAGCAGTTTTTGAGTACCTGTTAGGATTGTGGACACAGTGATAAATGAACTCTAGTCCTGGTCTCAAATACCTCCTAGACTCACTCCCCTCATATGCCCTGGTGGGAATGCAGACCCGTGCAATCCCCCTGGAATGAGTTGGGGGTTCTCCAGAGGTTACCCAGAGAGTTCTCACATGATCAGCTGTTCCACTCCCAGGTGAATCCCCAAGAGAAAGGGAAGCGTACGTCCATATGAAAGCCCTGGACACAAATGTTTAATAGCATCTTTGTTTATGAGAGCCAAAAGGTGGTGATTTAGTTTCCTCACTGCTAAAACAAATACCATACGGTGGGTTGGCTTAAATGGAAATACAGTGGGAGTTTATTGGCTCATGGATTTGAGGCGAGAAGTCCAGAACGGAGGCGTCAACAAGGTGATGGATTTTCCCTGAAGACAGAACCCTTTTCGGGCTGGCTGCCGGGTGATCTTTGGTCCTTGGCTTTTCTTTCATTGGCAAATCATAGGGCAGTGTCTTCTTCCCTTCTGGGTCCATGGACGCCCAGCTTCTGGCTGTTCCCGTGGCTCTCTGTGCTGTTTCCTCTGCTCATAGGATTTCAGCTGCATTGGCTCTGAGCCCACCCCACTCAGTGAGGGCTACCCTGAGACTGGTAACTTCTCCAGAGGTCCTGTTTACATGGTGGTATTCCCAGGACCAGGGGTTGAGGCCTGAACATAACTTTTGTGGAACATAATTCAACCAGCCCCCACCAGGTGGAAACAACCCAAATATCCATCACCCAATGGATGGAGGAGCAAGCATACAATGGATTATCATTCAGGCATAAAAAGGACTGAGGTTCTGAAACCTGCTGCCGTGTGGACGAACCTTGAAGACATTACGCCGAAGTGAAAGAAGCCTGTCACAAAAGGGCACATGTTGTTTGATTCCATCTATGTGAAATATGCAGCACAGGCAAATCCGTAGAGACAGAAAATAGTTTAGTGGTTGCCTGGAAGTAGGGGTGGGTGGGGAGGGGAGGATGTTGAGGTAAGTGGAGGTGGCTGCTGGAAGGTGCAGGGCTTCTTCTTGGGGTGACAATTCTCTAAAATTAATTGTGGTGATGATTGCACAGCTCTGTGAGTATACTAAAAACCATTGATTTGTACATCTTAAATGGGTAGGTGAATTGTATGGAAAGTGAATTATGTCTTTAAAAAACTGTTATAAAACAAACAAACTTCCCACATGATCATTAACAATGAACTGGCAGCTATTGCAGTACCAGGCAGTCAGGGTGGACTAGAGATTCACAGTTAGCAGAGCAGAGAGGGAGGAGGTGGCAGCCTGGGGAGGGACAGAGGCCCTCAGGTGTCACTGAGTTTGGGATATCTTGTCCTTGGTGCTGGAGAGTCATGATCTTCTTTTCCGTCAGTGCTCAGAGTTGTACGGATTGGAAGGACTGATTCCTGCTAACCACGAGGCCGATATACAAAAGAGGTGCCGGTGTTTTGGTTTCCACTGGGGGATACCGTGTACTTTTCCAGTGACCAGAATATTCTTATCTGCTACCCAGGGCATTTCCTCCAGGATGTCAAGGCTTCAAGAAGGCCTAATTAATAGTAACAAGATTGCCTAAGGAGTGATGTGTCTAAGCAAAGTCTCTTAAAGGACCTGGCTGCAGGGAAATCACCGTCCAGCTCAGCTCATCAAGGACAGGAGTATTTATGCCCACGAAATCACGCGTCTTCCCTGAACTGTGCAGGAGAAACACCACTGAGGCTCTTACCTTTTGCTCTCCTTGAAGACAAGGAGATGTTACAAAACAAAGATAAGCATGCAAGGCAGCACAGAACTACCTGCACCATGAGAGAGAGAAGTGCCCCGCTTTGTAGGGGAGGCAGGAAATAGGTCGGGGTGTTTTTGATGAATGTAGTTGGAATGGTTTCAAATTAATGGTGTTAAGTCAAAGTACATAAATAGAGGAAGTATGGAGACAGAAGTAGAGCAGAATAGGGCTAATCATGGAAGTTCTTAGGAGTGTGGGGACTGAAGGAGGGAGGCAGATTTATTATAGGAGAAGAAAGCAAGCACTGGGAGGAGGCCCTTCGGAAATGCTCAAGGGGATGAAGGTAAGTTTGCCATGTTAACCATCTCACATTGAGGTCATATAGCCACAAAGTCATGTAGGGATTAGCGAGAGCCAGGAGAAAGCCTCAGCATGGTATTCAAAGTGAAATGACTTTAAAAATGGACAATGGGTGATTGGCAAGCTCAGAAGTATGGAAAAAATAAAAACAAGAAAGAGAGTCTAGGTTTGGTTAATAGATAGTCCTATAGAGAGATTTGGGTTGAATGGTCACAAGATGAGGCCAAGTCTACAGGGCATGAAGCAGGAGGAGAGGGTCGGAGATGGATCCATTTGAGAAAGGCGGAGTCTGATGTATGATAGGATAGTGTGGATTCAAACACGTTTGCCTGGAAGCTCTGTTTATGCAGCAGATTTCTGCAGCGAGAGACCTAATTAGTCTTTGTCTGTGTAGGGGTGTTTTACCTCACCACATAGGATCTCGATTTTTGAAGTGCCTCTATCACTTCCTTACTGTGTGTTTCTGAACATGGCTATTCATCAGAATCTACTGGGGATGGGATGGGGTCTTTAAATGCAAAACCACCCCTCACAGTCTTTGCAGACTGTCCCTGCACTGGCGAGTGCTCTCCTTCAGTTAGCCCTCCTGTCAAGAAGACCAGCCCGAGGCCAAAGATTCTTCTCTTTCTTCTGAGCCAGCATCTTGTGCTGGGCGTTGCTTGCTCTTGGCCTCAGGAATTCCCCCACTTACCTGAATCCCAATGCCCCTCTCCTCCCTACTAAATAGACTCCCCCCTCTTTTGGGTGTTCTGTTGTATGTCTTAAAGCCAGTCATTCTTTGCTCCAGGAGCCTTGGAATGAACTGTTTCTTACATAGCTTTAGCTGTCTGGGAGTTGGTTCTGCCTGCAAGAAGGGCAAGTTGTGGAACGATGAGCTAGAGACCAGCTTCCTGACAGATTGGCATGGACATATGGTCACTGCAGTATGTGCATGGGGTGGGGGTGGGGGCTCCTCCCTCCACAGCAGCCAGGGGCACATGGGGACTGGCTCCTCACTGCCCCAGGGAAGGGTGAGGTGGGAAAGGGTCAGCAAAGGCAGCAGGAGCGTCTACCATTTACAAAGCTGTGTGTCATGATTTGGCACTCACCCAGTACTGCAACCCTTTCATTGTTTTCTGGAGTCTTGTTTCTGTCGGTTTTTGCTAGTTGTTCTGAGATTCTGTAGGGGACTGGCATCCTAGGATACCTTACGCTGCCATCTTGGTCAACCAAAAGCCTGTTCATTTATTTTTGGTATGTAAGTGATTCTGGTGCTATGTTAAAAGAAGAAAAAAAAAGAGTTCTTATTATTTAGAGATATTTATGGAAATGTCAATGGATACGGTCTCCAATTTTGCACCAGTGCTGTGAATGAGACCTTAAGGTGTAAGTAGGTGAAATTTCAGTTTTCTATTCAAACTCCCACTCTAGGCTGATGATCCCTTGGTGGATATAGTGCCTTTTAGCATACATGATCCCTTCTAGTTTCATGTCCTCTGCAGAGTCAGCGAGCATGTTCTTTTCTTTCATTCAGGTCATGGACAAATATGTGGACCTCGTCCTCATGTGGCATCTCTCTAGTTTGATAGTTGTCACCTTTTCTCTTCCCCGTGACCTTCGGACTCTAGTTTTGATTCATTTCAGCCCCTCTCCTTGCCCTGTGGCACACAGGGTGCAGCTGGTTCCCCTAGAAGTTTCAAATGAGCCTCTGGGGGAAGTTTTTGTACTTCTTGGCATCACTGTCTTCTGTGTTGATGGATTTAGTTTCCTTCCAACGCAGTGTCTGAATCTGGTAGCATGCAACTTCTTTTTTTTTTAACATGAAAAATAGCATATATACAAAAAAGTAATAAATTTCCAAGTATATTTTAACAAGTAGTTATACAACAGTTTTTAAAGTTTGATATAGATTACAGTTCCACAATTTTTCATTTTTTTCTTTTAGCTGCTCCAAGATGCTGGAGACCAAAAGAAATATCAATATATTGATTCAGCAGTCATACTCATTTGTTAAATCCTATCTTCTCTATTATGCTCTTCCTTCTCTTTTTTTAATGTGAAAAATAACTTGTACAAAAAAAGCAATAAATTTCAAAGTATATTATAACAATTAGTTGTAGAACAAATTTTAGAGTTTGGTGGGTTACAATCCCACAATTTAAGGTACTGGAGACTAAAAGAAATACCAATATAATGATTCTGCAATCATACTTGTTTGTTAAACCCTACCTTCTCTGTGTAACTCCACCATCACCTTTGATCTTGCTCCCGCTCTTTAAGGGTATTTGGGCTATGCCCATTCTAACTTTTACATATTGGAAGAGCTGTCAATAAGAAAGGGTAGGGAGATGAAACTAGCTGATGTTTTGGAGAGGCTTGTCTCTCTGGGTTTCAGGATTTATCTGATAGGTCAGGGGCCCATTTGGAAGTTGTAGGATTCTGGAAAGTTACCCCAGTGCATGGAACCTTTGTAGAATCTTGTATATTGCCCTGGGTATTCTTTAGGATTGGTTGGAATGGTTTTCATTGGGGTTTGGCAAATTATGATAGGTAGCAGTGTCTAACTGAAGTTTGCGTAAGAGTGACCTCCAGAGTCGCCTCTCGACTCTACTTGAACTCTCTCAGCCACTGATACCTTATTTGTTACCCTTCTTTTCCTCCTTTTGGTCAGAATGGCATTGTTGATCCCATGATGCCAGGGTCACATTCATCATTGGAAGTCATTTCCCATGCCGCCAGGAAGAATTTCACCCCTAAATGTCATGTTCCACGTAGTGGGGAGGGCAATAGTTTCATTTGCAGAGTTGAGTTTAGAGATAGTGAGGCCACATCTGAGCAACAAAAGAAGTCCTCCGGAGGTGACTCTTAGGCACACCTATAGGTAGGCTAAGCTTCTCTGCTACCTACATAAGCTTCATAAGAGCAAGCCTCAAGATCAAGGGCTTGTCCTGTTGTTTTGGGTGTCCCTACGGTTTGACACAGTATCAGGGGTTTCCTGATAGTAAAGTTTAATAGTTCCATATTATTTCTCCCATCCCTCAAGGGACTTTGCCAATACTTTTTGATCATCTGCTTAATATATTTTAGGATGTATCCAGGCATTACATTAAGCTATACAGGATTAAAGGCCCTCATTCTTATTCTGGGCTCCCTGCATTTGGATTGTTTAAATGGTCTGTTGGTTGAGTTAGATTATTGTGCTACTGAAAATTTAGGTTTTGGACAAAATAAACCTTTCCTCCTTTGGTTTCAAAGAGTAGGTGAAGTTCTAAAATATACGCTATGTCTTCTTTATGCTTGTATTCTGAATTACCTTAATCCTGATTTGGGCGGATTTGTTCTTATCTCTGAAAACCAGATTACACATATTTAAAACAGCCTGTTTTGGTTTGCTAGCTGCTGGAATGCAATATACTAGAAACAGAATGGCTTCTAAAAAGGTGGATTTACTCAGTTGCTAGTTTACAGTTCCAAGGCCGAGAAAATGTCCCAATTAAAAGAAGTCTATAGAACTGTCCAATCTAAGGCATCCAGGGAAAGATACCTTGGTTCCAGACAACCGATGAAGTTCAGGGTTTCTCTCTCAAGTGAGAGGGCACATGGAGAACACAGTCAGAGTTTCTCTCTCATCTGGAAAGGCACATGGTGAACACGGTCAGGGTTCCTCTCTCATCTGGAAGGGCACATGATGAATACAGCATCATCTTCTAGCTTCTTCTCTTGGCTTCTGGTTTCATGAAGCTCCCTGGGAGACATTTTCCTTCTTCATCTCCAAAGTTTGCTGGGTGGTGGACTCTGTTTCTCGTGCCTATGTCATTCTGTTCTGCTCTATCTGAATCTCTCATTCTCCAAAATGTTTGCTCTTTTATAGGACTTCAGAAACTAATCAAGACCCACTCAAATGGGTGGAGACATGCCTCTACCTAATCCAGCTCCACAACTACTCTTGATCAAATCACATCTCCAGGGAGATAATCTAATTACAGTTTCAAAATAAAATACTGAATAGGGGATTGGAAGAAATGGCTGCCTTTACAAAATGGGATTAAGATTAAAACATGGCTTTTCTAGAGTACATACATCATTTGAAACTAGCACATAGCCTCTCAAAATGCAGAAATAACAGTTACCACTCTGGACTAAGTGTGACTGCTATAAGAGCTTACAGTCTAGCCCTCTGTTTTCTTATAGGTATTTTCTAAATGAGACCGTACGATATTTGCTCTTTTGTTTATGGCTTATTTTGCTTCAACAAATGTCCCATAGGATCATTCACAATGTTGCATGCCTCACAATTTGATGAATTGTCTCTTTTATTAATACATAGTGTCCTTCTTTGTCTCTTATGATGTCTTTACATTTAAAGTCTATTTTGTCTGATGTTAGTATAAGGTACTCCTGCTTTCTATTGGTTACAGCTTGTGTGGAACATCTTTTTCCATCATTTCACTTTCAATCTATTGTATCCTTATTTCTAAAATGAGTCTCTTGTAGGCAGCATATAGCTGGATTATATTTCTTAATCCATTCTGCCAATCTGTATCTTTTAATTGGTAAATTTAGTCCATTAACATTCAAAGTTATTACTGTAAAAGCATTTCTTGAATCCACCATCTTATCCTTTGGGTTTTATTTTTCAGATCCATATTCTTTTCCCTCTCTTTCTCTTTTTATCCTTCAAGTTACCCTTACTGGTACTCTTCAATTCTTTGCCTTCTTCCAGACCTCCTTCTCCTGTTTTTTTTTGGGAGGGGAGGGGGTGGTTGTGGCAGAACTCCCTTTAGTATTTCTTGCAGGGCCATCTCTTGTTGACAAATTCTTGTAGTATTTGTTTGTCTGTGAAAATTTTAATCTCCTCCTCCATTTTGAAGGACAATTTGGCTAGGTACAGAATTCTTAGCTGGAAGTTTCCCTTTCAGATCTTAAATATCCCATACCACTGCCTTCTCGCCTCCATAATGCCAGTTGAATAGTCTGAACTCAGCCTTACATGATTTCCCTTATATGTAGTAGATTGTTTTTCTTTTGCAGCTTTCAGGATTTTTTGCTTCTCTTCAACATTTGACAGGCTTATTAGTATGCGTCTTGGGGGAGGAAGGACTACTTGGATTTATTCTATTTGGCGTTTGTTGAACTTCTTTGATTTGCATATTCATGTCCTTTATAAGGGTTGGGAAGTTTCCCCCCATTATCTCCTCAACTAATCTTCCTAGTCCTTTAGTCTTCTCTTCTTCTGGGACATCGATGATTCTTATATTTGTGCGCTTTGTTTTGTCCATCATTTCCCTGAGATACAATTCAAATTTTCCCATCTTGTTTGCCATTTGCTCTTTGTGTGTTCGAAATCAGTTGTCCTGTTCTCTAGTTTGCTTATTCTTTCTTCTGCCTCTTCAAATCTGCTGTTGTGTCTCTAGTGTGTATATATATATATAAACTTTTTTTATTGTATAGCATAACATATATACAAAGCAAAGAAATAAAAAAGCAATAGTTTTCAAAGCACTCTTCAACAAGTGGTTACAGGACAGATCCAAGAGTTTCTCATGGGCTACCATACAATCCTCTCATATTTTTCCTTCTAGCTGCTCCAGAATATAGGAGGCTAGAGGGCTTAAATATTTTCTTATCATCACAATTGACTTTTTTCCTTTTTTTTTTTTGTAAAAAATAGCATATATACAAAAAAACTATAACTCTCAAAGCACAGCATCACAATTAGTTGTAGAACGTATTTCAGAGTTTGACATGGGTTACAATTTTACAATTTTATTCTAACTGTTCTAAAATACTGGAGACTAAAAGAGATATCAATTTAAGGATTCAGCATTCATATTCACTTGTTAAATCCTATCTTCTATATATAACTCCACCATTATCTTTGATCTTTCCATACCTCTCTTTAAAGGCGTTTGGGCTATGGCAATTCTAAATTTTTGTTATTGGAAGGGTCTGTCACTAATATGGGGCAGGAAGATGGAACTATCTGATGTTCTGGAGAGGCTGGGCTAGGTTTCAGGACTTACCTGGACCAGGGACCCATCTGGAGAGTGTAGGTTTCTGAGAATTTACTCTAGGGCATGGAACCCTTGCGGAATCTTATATATTGCCCTAGGTGTTCTTTAGAATTGGCTGGAATGGTCCTGGTTGAAGGTTGGCAGGTTATGATAGGTAGCGAGGTCTAACTGAATCTTGCATAAGAGCAACCCCCAGAGTAGCCTCTCGACTGTCTTTGAATTCTCTCTCTGCCACTGATACTTTATTAATTAAACTTCTTTTCCCCCTTTTGGTCAGGA
>PVIY010028029.1:0-33565 GCA_004026745.1 Myrmecophaga tridactyla | reverse complement strand
CTCCCTAAAGATATATATATATTCACTTCCTAATCCCTGGAACCTGTGTATATGAATTAATATGGCAAGAGAAGTGATGAAGTTAAGGATCTTGAGAGAACGAATTTATCCTGAGTTATCCAAGCAAGCCCTAAATGTGGTCACATGTCTCCTTATAAGAGAAGCAGACAGAATTTTCACACAGACACAGAAGAGAAGGTGACATAAAGACAGAGGCAGAGATGGGGGTGATGAAGCCACCAGTGAAGGAAAGCTAGCAGGAGCTGGAAAAAGTAAGGAACAGATTCTCCCCAGAGCCACCAAAGAGAGTACAGTCCTGCCAGCTCCTTGATTTCAGACTTCTGGTCACCACAACTTGAGAGAATGCATTGCTGCTCCTTTAAGTTATCAAATTAGTGATAATTTTGTATGGCAGCCACAGGAAATGAATACATTGTGGGAGATTGAATCCTGTCCCCTTCAAGGACACATTCAAGACCTAACCCCTGGTCCTGTGGCTGTGAAACTCCTTTGTAAATAGGGTCTTCAAGCATCCAAACTGCAGTAGGGGCCCCAATCTAGTGTGACTGGAGTACTTATGAGCAAAGGAAATTTAGACACAGAAGTACAGGTCACAGGAGGTGAGAGAAAGAGACAGATCGCCTTGTAACAGTGGCAGAGATTGACTACCACAAGCCACCGCCAAAATACAACAGAGAAAGCATGGCCAGCTGATTTGGTTTGCTAAGGTTGCTGAAAATGTAATATAGCAAAATGGGTTGGCTTTTACGTTGGGGATTTATTAACTTACAAATTATCAGTTCTGAGGCAGTGAAAATGTCCAAATCATGGCATCATGAAGATGATGCCTGGACTCTGAATATAGGACTATTATTAACCTTTTATCCCCCAAAATACTTGTCACAATTCTTTGTTAATAGTGAGTGCTAAAAAAATCCGTGTTGACTGAATGGAATTTTTTTTCTTTTTTTTTTTTGCATGGGCAGACACCAGGAAATGAACCCAGGTCTCTGGCATTGACTGAATTGAATTTAGTTCATGTAAATTTCACAATATATTGCCTTCTTCCTTTACTGTAACTTTAACCATCACCTTGTCCTCCATTTAAAGTCCTTTGGGAATTCTGAAACATTTCTTTCTTTGAAAAATATAGTAAAATACCATTAAGCATGAAAAGTGAAAGAGGAAGAACAATATGAAGTAGTGACATCAAAATTGTAAAATAATTACAAAAAACTGAAGAACTGTCATTTTTATCCCAAATGTACAAACTAATAATTCACAAAGTTGGAAAAGCTAAGCTCTATAGACAGTTGCTTTCGTAAGAGGTAAAAATCATTGAAATCAGCATATTCATTATTTGGGTTCATACAAGTCTTGGATATTCAACTCTACAATCATTTGTTCAGCATTGACTATGTATGGATTGTTATCTGGATTCCAGAGGTGATAAAGATATATCTGTGTCCTTAGAAAAACCCACTGTTCAAAAGGGGAGACAAATACAAGAATGAAGAATACAAGGTAATGCTGTGGAGAGAGGGAAGTGCTTGATGTGGAAGCTGTGAATATCCTTTATTCCGAGAAGAAAAACTAATGTTATGGACCACCTTTAAATTCCACTTGGTATCAGAGTTGATAGTGGCTTTTGCTCCTTGAACAAGCTGGACTACACATAGTACTTCCTTCCTTCCTTCCTTCCTTCTTCCATTTCTCCTTCCCTCCCTTCCTCTCCCTCTCACTTTTCTTTTCTTTCTTTTTAGAAAATCTGAGAAGTGTAAATTTAAGCCCAAGGTAGCACTAAAGAAATTAGTGAAGTTCAAAAAGATATGATTTTCATTATATAGAGAGATATATTCCATTAATGTCACAAGTCTCCAGCAATCATTCGGAGGGACTCATTCTTCTCTTTCTCTGGGTCTTGAAAACTATCGGACATTATTTGTCACGGCAGTCCCTTAACCAACCATTTTCTGCTCTTGGCCCTTTTCTGACTGCTATCTTTAGTACCCTGTGAGAACAATTCCCTGACAGGCTATTGGAACATTAAATATAGTGCTGACAAGGGACAAAATCTTTTAAAATGCATCTCTTGTCAAGGTTTTCTGGAAGACAATCGAGGTCAAAGCCACACTGCCTGAAACCTGAGGTAGAGAGCTGCCCGGATTTGTGAAGTGAGGGGCATGGGAGTGGTGGAATGCTAAGACAGAAATCAATCAGAAATGGATTTCTGTTCTCAGAGTGCTATAGAAAGCACAAAGGTCCCTCTAAGTCTTTGTCTTTTTAAACGAGACGTCCCATCCATTAGATGCTTATCGTGCAGTTATTCTGTCTTTCTATTTCCACTTGCTTAGATCAAACAACAGTGCATGGGAAAAGAATATGGGAGAAAGGAAGGTCTGAACTGAGGACGGTGAGGACAAACGAAAGTTTGTCTTTGATATCCTTGTTCCCCTTTCTGATGCATTCCAGACCCACCTGTCTCAGAACAGCTGTCCCCAGAAGCAGACCCTAAGACAAGAAGATCATCAGTGCAAGTAGTTTATTTAAGAGGTGATCTCAGAAAGTTCTGGTAAGGATGTAGGGAAATGAAAAGGTGAAAATAAAGAAATCAATAAAGGGCATATTATCATGAAAATTACCAGCACAGAAACTGAGACTGAACTCCAGTGTGGACTCTAAACAGAGAGTGCAGGACATTCTGAGTTATTCCCAGACAGGAGCAAAGAAGCTGGGTGACATCCACCCACCCCATGCATCATTGAATGGGGGCAGTTCCCAGAGGCATTAACTACCCAGCACCTCTGGCCCTCTCCATTCAAGGCCAAGAGAAAGCCCAACAGGTACTTGTAGTAGGACAACGTGGGAATGTAGGTAGAATGGTGTGCATCAAAATTATATGGGCAAGGGTGGTATGACGGTGGCTCAGTGGCAGAATTCTTGCCTGCCATGCCAGAGATCCGGGCTCGATTCCTGGTGCCTGCCTATGCAAAAAAACAACAACAAAAAAATTATATGGGCAGGTGTCATGGTCAAGTTCATGTGTCAGCTTGGCCAGGTGGTGGCATCTGTTTGTCTGGTTGGGCAAGTGCTGGCCTGTCTTTTGCTATGAGGGCATTTCATATTAAATCATGACCATGTCGGCTACATCCACAGCTGAATCCATTTGTAATCAGTCAAGGGGACTGTCTTCTTTAATTAGTGATGCTTAATCTAACCACTGGAAGCCTTTTAAGGAGGATTCAGAAGAGATAGGCTTTCTTCCTGCTTCGGCTAGTGAGCCTCTCCTGTGGAGTTCGTCCAGACCCTCCATCGGAATCATCAGCTTTACAGCCTGCCCTACAGATTTTGGACCCTATGTTCCCATGGTTACGTGAGACACTTTTATAAATTTTATATTTAAGAATATTTCCTGTTGATTCTGTTTCTTTAGAAAACCCTAACTAATACAGCAGGACACCAATAATGTCTGCCCTGCCTTCTCATCTTTTATTTGCTCCACATTTCCAGAACTGGTTCTCTCCCTGTATTTCTCTCATTTTTAAGTTAGATATAGTTTCTTCTTCTCGGGGAAGAGAGAATGAGAAAAAGGTGAGTGAAAGGGTAACCCCTAAGAATGTGGTTATATTAAAAACTCAGACTAAGAATTATTTTGATAAGGTTTGGGCCACAGAGGAGAGTTCCTGCAGAACTGATAGGCATTCCGGGGAAAATTCTTATCCCATGTTTATACTAAATAACTCTGCTTCGATTAACAATACTGACTGATGGTAATAATTCAATAAGAGAGACTTGTCTCTCTTTGTCTTCTTATATCATAGCTAGAAATCCAATATCCCAGGTAAGAAAAGAAAAATCAGGAAATTTTTACACTGTGTTTTGCTTAAGCTGTCTACTATCCAAATTAAATTTTCATATATAACCTAAATATAACTACAGCCCCATGTGGTACAGTCTTGGGATGTTATCATATAAAAAGAAACATAGCTTGTTCAGAATAGTAGACACAAAATAAACACTTCAATATTTCACTCAGTCTATTGAGCACATAAATACAAAGGAATGTATATATACACATAAAAACATTTTTATAAGTTTCTTTCCCAATCTCTGCCCTTCTCAGCATCATTCAAAGGAATGATAGCTGTTCCCAAAACTTACTTTCCCATTCTCTACTTGCATGTCTCTAAACTCTGCCAACTCTAATCCTCCAAGATTTTCTCTCTCCATGTTTCTCTTTTTTTGTTTTGTCTCTTTGTTTGTTTCACAGATCAACTAAGACTCTTTACCATCTTTACTTTTCTTGTCTTGTCCCTTTTTCCACAGAATGTAATCTCTGCAACTAAAGTTATACCGAAAGTATATATAATTTTCCATCTAGAATCCAAGGTGGGATATGTGTGTTTGGGGTGGATGAGGGGTAGTTAGGGAGGGTGTAAGACATGAGTTGAGAAAGGCTGTAAATACTGATTCATATATGAATAATTATTTTCTTGTTTTACTCATCTGTATCTATTGATCTATATATCTTTATCTATCTATTGCAAAATGACAAACATAATGAAGGGTCTTCATATTTTCTCTTGCTTTCTACCTTTGCCCTCCCCTCCCCCCTTTTCACTACCTACCTCCTCCATCTTGTGAGTTCTGGCCAATAGACTGCAAGGCCTGAAAAATACTTCTCAGGAAATATTTTCCTGATAGTTACTGAACAGGGGACACAAAACAGTAGTGACCCCCCAACTACTAGTTTCAGTTAAAGTTGGAAACCGTTACCTAAGCCAAAACTCATCTTCCCCAGACCCTATAAAAACCCTGAGCCTGCTTCACCTGGGGGTTCACCTGGTCTTCAGATGCACAGGGGTATGCAACTGCAGAATAAAGTTTTTAACAACCTGTACTTGAGTCCCTTAATTTATTTTCTCCTGACTCGAGTGAGCATGCTATCACATCTATCATATATATGCAAATATAATCATGTACATTTATATATGATGTTTATGTATGCAGACTATGAAGTTATAAAGTACTTTCACATCCACTATTCTTACTATACTAAAGTCAACAACACTATGGGATAAGCATGGTTGTGACTTATTTTCTTCATTTTACAAGTGAGAAAATCAAAGCTCAAGGTCACATAGCTAATTACTACATATTCAAGCCTGGGCCTTCTAGTCCAAGTTCCCTGCATGTCACTGCATTATGTCATAGCATTTCAGTGCTAGTTTTGAAGACTTTGACTTTTCTGGAGGCAACTAGTTCTCAATTCATCTTGACACTCTTTATTCTCCCTGAAATTATGCAGACAATCCAGTGTTTGGGGGTGGATCAGCAGTCAAGCTCTGTGCTAGGCTGTATGCATGCATTTGTGATTACATCTGTGTTTGAATGAATGATTTGTAATTATATGTAATGCCATCTCATTGTGGAAAAGCAGGGGACACAGAAAATTATAAAGGAAACAAAATTGCCTCAGTTCAATCAATCAGTCACAATCATTGTTAATAATCCTTTCTCATTCCTACACACACACATCAAAATCTATTTTTCTCAACATCGAAACAAGACATGGACAGTATATAGAAAAGGAAAAATTAGAAACCAACCTCACTCAACAACAGAGATTAAGAACTCAACAAAAATATTAGCAAGGTAAATTTCACAATTTATTTTAAAATTATATTACACTATGACTGAATTGATATAGTCCAGGAATTTAGGTTTGATTTGACATTTGGCAGGTTATTACTGTAATGTATCACATTATTGGATTTTTTAAAAAGCAACTATGATCACAGTAGATGCAGAAATGGCATTAAAAACTGAACATTCATTCATGAGAAAATCATTAAAGTAGAAGTAGAGGGCAACTTCCTTTATCTGATAAAATGCATCTACAGTAAATATTATATGCAGTAGGGAGAGATAAGATCACTCTTTTTTCTATCAGAAATAAGGCAAGGATGAATGCTTCTCTTCAAATTTGGATTGGAGGCCAGCCAGCAGAAGGAAAAGGAAAATATAAACCTACATTGATCAGAAAGCAGCAAACAAAACTGCCCCTATTCACATTTAATATAAATGTATCCATAGGAAACCAAAAAAAGAACATATAGAGAAACATAACTAGAATTAACTGTAGAGTTTACCAAAGTTTCTGGATGAAAGTTCAATATAGGAAAGACGGTTGCATTTCTATACAGCAAACAATATCTAATTTAAAAAATTAAAATAGCAACCAGTAAGGGTTCTCTTGAAGACTTATCTTGAAGGCTTTCCTGCAGAGGATTTCCATTAGAATGCTAATATTCTGGGAGAAATAATAGATGATATGACAAAAAGTAAAAATGGTATTTTCCCTATTGATTCCTCAGAAATTAACTTCTTTTTCCAAGTCATGTTCAGAAAAAGAGCTATTTCATTTATTTTATTTTATTTGTTCTCTTTGAAAAGACTATTGAGAAATGGGAAACACATGGTCCCCTGCACCTGAGCTCTGGCTTGAAATTTAGCCTTAAGATTTTGAAACCTTGTCAAGGATGGTAGAAGCTGAGGAAACTGTTATTTCATAGCTTCAGTTTTCTGAATTGCAAAGGTAAAGTTTGGAATACATCACCATTGTAGGCTAGTCCTTTTTCTGGGAAGTCATCCTATATGGGCCATAGAGCACATGTCAAGCTGAGGCCAAACAGTGACACCTACACTTCTCCAGAGAGAAGAATTTGTTCCTCTTTTCCCTGGTTGTAAGGACAGCTTTCCAAGTTTCATTTCTTCCCTTGGGAACTTCTTCTTCCCAATATGATTGACAATTTATGTGCATATGCAGAGTGTGGTGTGTGTTATGGGCAGTTCCATTTCTACAGCCTCCCTGCTGTAGATGGTGCTATGCAGGCACTGTGGCTTGTTCTTGAGCAGTTGAATAGATATTGCCATTCAAACTGATGAAATCAGAAGCTCCAGAATCAAAAGGGTATAGGAAGGAAATGGAGGATGCTCTGGAGGGAGGACCACAAAAAGAAACATGGGTGGGCTTGGTGGAGCCCAACCTGGACTGAAGGTTAATGACCTGCATATGGTTTTATTTAAGTTCAAACAACCCAGATTCAAGAAAATATTTAAAATCAGAGGAGTCATGCTTTTTTTGTAGTTCAGAGGAAGAGATGCAATGGAAATAGCACCCCACCCCTATTTTCATAATTTTTTGTTTATCTTTTTAAGGATGTGGTTATTTTTGTCTGATGGGATTGTACCATGGGGATACACATTTATGGGTTTGGAACCAGGTGTTTCAACAGGACATGGATGTTTTGAGATTGCCAATCATACTGGGAAGAAGAAGTTCCCAAGGGAAGAAATGAAACTTGGAAAGCTGTCCTTACAACCAGGGAAAAGAGGAACAAATTCTTCTCTCTGGATCTTACCTTTTGGGCAGAGGGCTCTGAATATGTGTTCTGGATGTTTCCAGCTAGTGTGAAAGAGATGGCCTCAGCCTTGAGGAGGCATCCAAACAGTCAAGAAGGAAGCCAGCCCTTATGACCACCTAATGAATTGGGATGGACCTTGTGGATTTGAAAGTAGTCATCCCTCTGACTGGCATATGGACATATAGACTTCCATCCATTCCCCCGGCCACAAGTCAGGCTCTAATATTTAATTCTGAAGGACTGAACATACAAAAACAGAGAGAAAACTTCTACTACATTTTCCTAGGCCAGTGATTCTTAAAGCACAGAATCAATATCACTTGGGAACTTGTTGGGAATGCAAATTTTTGGGTCCCCATCCTATACTCCTGAACTTTGGGGATAGGGGCCATCAAACTATGGTTTAAAGACTTTCTAAGTGATTCTGTTGCCTGCTTAAGTATAAGGGCCACTAGACTGTCAGCAAAATCTCACACAGGTGAGGGGTATCAAGTTGAATTTACTTTCAATGTGTCTTCATCTGACCACTCCGCCTGGTAAGCATTCACCAACTGCTTCCAGCTATCTACTTTCCAAGCACAGAGTCAGATTATAATTGCCAGTTGAATGGGACCACAAGACTAGCTCCTGCCAATAAGAGGAAGTACTTAATTGCCAATATGTGACCCTACAGAGCTTTCTCTTTCCCTTTATTGTAATATTCAAGATAGTGGCTGTTCCATAGGCTTGGGACCCAGAATCAGGAGACATTGAAAGAACCCCAACCTTTGCTGTTATAAGCCACAAGATTTGGGAGTTATTTCTTGTTGCAGCCTAGCCTAACCAAGCAAATGTTATCCTGAAGCCATGACCACTGTCTTACAAGTTCTGTCAATGCTCTTACTTCAAATAGAAACCAGTCCCAGTTTTTGTTTCCATCACAAAGGGCCTATTGGTTCTATTTTCCCTAATAGGCTGTGAAATTAATCCTGTGTCCCCTACATGGCCTTATTACTGTGCTGGAGACACAGTAGAAACGTAATAAATATGTCTTGATCGATGTACCATAATGCACATCCATTTTAAAGCACCATTCTTCCTTCACAGTCCATATTTCTGTCTGTAAAAATCTATCTATCACAAAGCACTCCTCATCCTTTTCCCTTCAAATGGTTTCTATTCCTCTTGACAGTACTTAAATCCAGCATTTGAGTCTCCTTGCTTTGTTGTAATTATTAACCGTGATTAGATAACTCCAAGGGTTCTGGAGCAAGCGGGCAATTGAACACGTATAATTTTCCTGATTATTTCCCTGACTCAACTCAGAACAAATAAAAACAAACAACAGAAGTCAAAGAAGGAGTGTTTGTTTTCTCAGCTTGATCACTGTGGATTTACACCTCTTTCCCATTTGCGCTAATGAGAATTACATGAGTAATTCCCCCACAGTGAACACAACCCTGAAATTCTTTCAGAGTCATTCTAAAGTGGTAGCAAGAATTTAATGCTATTTTAGTGCATGGAACTAAAAAATGCCAGCTACCATGTAGTAAACTTGAACTTAAGCATCTTTGCAGAATCAGGTCATGAGGTTCCTGGAGAATGGCATTGTATCAGAGCATATTTTTTAATTCTTAAGGCCTGGCATAGAATCTGGCTCATTGTAAGTGCTCAGAACATGTTTATTGTTGACATTGATGGATGGACTGATGGATGGATGAATTATAAAGAGCGTGCTATCATCAAGGCTCTCTTTTCAACTATTTCACTAGAAGAAAACAAAGACAAAATTTTGGTTAATGATGCCTATGAGAAAAACATAATTCCCAAATTTGTGCTTCAGTTTGCCTTGCTTTATTCAAGATCAACTCTTTGTTTACAGGTTTTTGCTTCGATTAGAGCCATTAAACCATTGACCTCATCTCAGGATCCCACTGTGTCAGTAACGTGTCACACAGTAACAGCTAAGATAAAGGCAAACACACCCACACACAACAACATTAAAATATGTGATAGACTTTGGGACTAGAAGACAAATTAGAAACATCTGACAATAAATCTTAAATTATTTTTCAGTAAATGCTAACAATACTGGCTAAAATAATAAATAACTAATACCTGTGTTGAAAAAAGAAGTGTGATGACATTATTTCTGTAACTTTAGAGTTCACTCTAAGCAGCCAGAATGTTAATAGAATAACTCTACAACTGAAGTCAAAGCTTCTGGAGCTCCATGTGCCCAGGGAGATTTCAGGGTTTTATCCCCCCTATATTTAAGTATTTAACAACCAGACTCTGATCCCATAATCTAGAGTAGAACTAAAGACACTCTTCTCTGGAGGAAGCTCTGGTAGAGGAAGCTGGGGATGGTGGAAGTGAGATGGCCCCTCCCTACATCATCATTTCTTTTTATTTACCTTTTTCCCCATAGAATACTTTTCTGGGTAGCAAGGATAAATGAGGCGGAATGAAATAACTTGTCTGATTAACTTACCACTAAAAATCTTTGCACTGTGCCTTAATTAAAAATTTGGTTGAAAGAAAGTTTCTACTTTTAAATTAAAACTAATCAGAATAAAGTAGTTTATACCACAGTCTGAATTAGTTTCCATACCAGGCCTTTTTTTTTTTCTTGATTACCTTTGCCCACTCAGTAAGCAGCTCAGCTATACTCAACTCTCCTTATCTTGTTTCTTTTATATCATGTTGACAGTTATTCTGTTTAAGAGAATTTAACAGAGAACAGAGAAAGTACCTGGAAAATGTAAATTTGTAGAACTAGATCAGTAAAGTGCACTATTGCTTGGTGTTGTCCTCTTTTGATTAGGATTATTAGTT
This sequence comes from Myrmecophaga tridactyla, assembly GCA_004026745.1. Classification (NCBI taxonomy): domain Eukaryota; kingdom Metazoa; phylum Chordata; class Mammalia; order Pilosa; family Myrmecophagidae; genus Myrmecophaga; species Myrmecophaga tridactyla. The sequence goes on along the minus strand of PVIY010028029.1, from coordinate 23,321 downwards.
ACAAGCAACAGAAATCAACTCTGGTTGATCCGAAGGAGAAAATGAACTTATTAAAGGAATGTTAGGTAGCTCACAAAGGGAGGATGACAGCCAGACTCACAAACTGCAGGCAGAAGCAGCACTGCAAAGTAAGTCAATACCCGGGGAACTGTCCACTCAATGCATTTAAGCTCTAGATGCTGTAGCTCATCACACCAGCTTGCTGGAAGAGGTTCCTGGAGACCACAATGGCTCTCATTGCCACCACTTCTCTGGAAATTCAGGCTTACTGTTCTACCACTGCCACCAAAGTGGGTGGTTCTTGGTTTCTGCTAGCTTTCATTTTAAAGTTTGGGGCATCTTCTCTTGGGGGTCTTGATTCTGTATCTGCACTGTCACAGCAAAGGAAGCTGAGAAAGGCATTTTCAGGACCTGACATGAAAGACAAATTCTGCTCCCAATGAAGACTCAGGAAGTAAAGATAGTGACAGTCCTAAAATTTGCCAAAGAGTGTCATATTCTCCAAAGTTTACATTTCTGCCATAGAATAGTCATTTTACACGTTTAACAAATTTACTCATCTATCAAGAAATCTGCATTTAAAAATTTTATAGAACCGTGTACCTTCAAATTGTTTGTACTCGGCAAGGCAACTTTTTTTTTAATTAGGAGAGGGGAACAACAACAAAAAAGAATATGATTCGGTTTTTCTAATACTAAAGAAACCCCGATATGAGTTGGTGAGTTATAGACTTAAGAATCGTCAGGGAAAAAAGTCACACAAGATGGATTCAGAACTAAATACAGCTTATCTTCCTTAGGTTAGGATTCCTTGCCTAAACTGATGTATCTACACTGAGGTTTGAGTGTTATGAAATTTCCCTTGGTGTTTTATCTGGTTTACTTTATGTTGTTTCAGCAACGTCTGGAGGAAAACAGGGTTAAGAAACTTCATGGGCTGTACACTGATAATGTCTGCTCCATGCAGACCTTAACACTTGGAGTCAAATCCAGGGGGAAGAGCACACCTAATCAGAAGCTGAGAGAGCTGGATTTAATTCCCAACCCCATTGCTGCATCCCATAGTCACCATGATGGGCAGACATAGAATGTATACTTAAAGTGGTTTTCAATAGAGGAAAGTGAGTGCTACCTTTCCTTTTCTCTCCATGTTCTCTTAAAGACCTCCATTTCAGAACAAGTAGTACAGCTCTAACAAGCCAAGAGTGCTTTCTGAGACCTAAAGTAGGCTTTGGACACCTAGATGAATATCAGGACATTATCACTGGCTTGGGCACAGTCTTAGGGGAGGCCATACAGAGTCTAATCAACCATAATGACAGAATCTCAACATTTGAGTAGACATTCAAAATCACCTATAGCAAATGCCACTCAGGAATAGCCTCTACAGCACCTCTGGTGGATGTTTGTCCCAACTCCTACCTGAAACCCACCAGTAATCACCAGGATCCCACAGCCTCCCAAGTCAGCCCACCCCACTGTTGAGCCATACTCACTTATGGGCCCATAAAACCTCCAAAGGACAGTTTTTCAAATGTTTATAAACATCTTTCTGTCATCTTCTCAAAAATTGTTGCATCAATTCTACTTCCTTAAAACATCTAGAAATTGCCCTCTCCTCTCTATTCTCACTTCCATTATATCCTCTGTCTTGAATTATGCCTGGTGCCCTAGGAGACCTTCCTGCCTCTAGTCTTGCCACCTTCAATCCATTCTTAATACGTTAGCCTGAATTATATTTCTAAAATAAACATCTCCTTCTTTAAAAACCAAAACCTGAAAGCATCTTACTGCCTTCAAGACGAAGCTCAATTTTTAAACCCATTATTATCTGTTCCTTGCTTACCTCTCCAGGCTCATCACTTCTTATTCCCTCCCTTTCACACAGGCTCTATCAAACTCTGAATTACTTTGTGTTCCCCAAACCCATCTTGCTCTCCCCTGTGTATCTTAATACCTTTCCTCTGCTTGAAATATCTATTTCCCCATCAGCTATATCACTCCTGCTCACCCTTTCAGACTCTTCCCCTCCAACTCTCTCAAAAACTAAATCAGGTGCCCCTCCCATTGCACTCTGCTCTTAATCCATATTATAAATATTAATGTGCTACATTAGTATCATTTTTAAATGTCTCCACCACTAAAATGTAGCTTTATGTACTCTAGTGCCTTGCTCATTGCTGTATCCCCAGCATGCAATTCTGTCCCTGGCTTCTTGGAGGAGTGCCATTGTTCTTTGTTGAATGATCAATCCAGCTTCTTCAAACTTTCCTCCTCTGACCTGGCCAGGAGATTGTTCATGAGCCTGTGGCCCCATTCCCCACCCCATGTTTCCTCAAGTTTATTAGTGTTCCACGCAAAACTTGGCATCAGAACTCGGCCTGGATCCTTATTACACCAGAAGGAGGATAAACCCTAGAAAAGAAATTGAATATTTTGTATGACCTGTGTTTCAGGTCCAAATATCACTCTTTCTGCTTTTCTTTCTCTCAGGCCACCACTGACTAGGTTGAAATCCCAAAATGTGGTGGGATCCTAGTAGGCTGGGGTTCTGCCAACCAAACACCCATTAGAGTTTTCACTTTGCCTTATGAGAATTAATAACTTAGATATCCTTGCATAACATGTGCATTAAGCACAACTTAATAGCCATTAATAAAATACTGATACATTTGTTTATCTGGCCAAATATTTGAAAATAGTCTGGACAATTTCTAGGTGGTGACTTCATCTTGGCATCCAGCAATGTGAAAATCATTGCTGAGTTGTGATCTTTTGTAAATACTTCGTGGGTCATTTTCTTCACATGTATACACAATCATTTTATAACTGAGTGACTGTCTCAGTCAAAAGGCCCAGAGAAACCTTTTCATCTTGACAGCATTGAGGAAATATATTCCATATATTTAAAATTGTTCCCCAAATCTTCCATTCTCAAGCTCTCAAGTCTAGTGTCAGCCGCACAACTGAACCAGCTGTGCACTCTTGGGCAAGTACCCTCATCTCTCTCGCCCCAGTTTCCATACCTCTAAAAGAACAAAATGTTTCCTGAGGCTCCTTCTATCTCTAAAATCATGTAATAATTGTTCTGCAAAATACGAAATCATTTATATGGTATATATTTTTATTACAACTGGGAAAAAAGATCTATGGAAGAGTAGGGGATAGTGTGGGAGAGAATGTCTCAGAGACTGCAGACAGGGAATCAAAACATTAACAATTAAAAACAAAAACAAAAACAAAAACAATTACAATGAATTTCCAAAACCTGGTTTAGTCAGAAATCATATGAGCAAGTTTTGTGAGACTGGAGCCCAGAAATGGAATGGCCTCACCAAGAAAGATGAATCACACTGGCAAGAGGAGACCATCTGGATGAAAGCAACCAACGTTTATTGGCCAATTCACCATTGCATTTTAAAAATGTAAACAGTAATTATGAAGATTAAAAGAGTTAAAGCACTTGCAAAGCAGGAGGACAGTAGCTAGCACATAATAAACAGTCAATAAATATTGGCTCTTACTAGTATAGTTTTACATATTTTACAACAGGTAAATTCCTAGAAATATCATTAAGACTCAGACATTATTCACAAGTGCTTACATCTTTTGCGAGGGCTCAGGAGAGTTGTAATGTCCACTGACCCACTGGAATCTGGAAATTTCTTTCACTTCTACAGCCTTTCTCAGAATAGAAGAATCAAAAAAATGAGAAGAAGAGGGGAATTGATGGCTCCAGATTTTAAGATGCTGTTGGTGGGGACAAGCCTACAGAAGTGAACAGACACACTAAGAGTGTGTTCTGGTTGACTCTTTTTTTTTTTTTTTGTATGCTGTATGGAGAAGGGGTCACATTTCATTCTTTTTCCATGAAAATATCCCATTATGGCAGCACCATTTGTTGGGGTATTTTTTTGTTTGTTTGCTTGTTTGAGAAGCGCATGGGCTGGAAATCAAACCCTGGTCTCCTGCATGTCAGGCGAGAACTCTACCCCTGAACTACTCTTGCACCCCTGCACCCCCACGCCACTGTTGAGTCTTGAAGGAAATTGAAGTGGGAATATTCAGTAACGTTCTGGGAATTCTGGGAGACTGGGAAGCAGCATGTACCAGTGGGCTTTCAAGTGGCAATCCAGGGAAGAGACCTAGAGCCCTCAGTCCCAAGTAAGGTACATGAGTATTCTGAGCCTAAAGTGGCTGGGAATTCTCATCGTTCTTGTATAGTTTGTCCTTGTAAGAGGCATGTCCTGACAAGTGAGCAGGAGGGGCCCTGCCTGGGTCTCTGGAATAGCAATTCCCAGGTTCCCCAGGTTCCAAGTGAGGTAGAAAGTTCATAGGAAGCACAAACTGGGGGCCTTTGCATAGAAGTGATACATACCTTATTAAGTTGTATTTCCAAGTTTCCTAAGGAAACAAGATATTTAAATATATATAAAATAGATTATTCAGTGACATGAATAATCCTCTTGCGTCATGAGGATACTTCTTTGTTTTTCTTTTTATTGCATGAATCTGGATCTTCATATATAGCATTTTTTTACAGTGAACCACAGCTCTGCTACAGCAACTTTGTAAAAAAAAAACCCCAAGTCTAATGTGCACCTAGAATTTAGAATATTTGTGAGCTTTGACACAGATGACAATCTCAAATAACACAAGGAACGTTACAATTAGCCATGGCAATTCAAGTAAGTAAACAAAATGTGTTTATGTGTATATGAACCAGGATACACTATCACAGCGAAAGACCCTAACACAGCAGTGGCTAAACAGAATGAAAGTTATCTCTTACCGAAGTCTCAGTTTGAAATGAGACAATGGATCTCCTCCACGTAACAGCTGACAGGAATCTAGACCTCTTTCTTCCTGTGATGCCCTATCTCAGATTCCACGAGGTGGGCAGATTGCATATGGAGGGTCATGCCCCCAATATTAACATCCTCAGCTGGGAAATAGTATATATTGTTTCAGTTTACATTATTTGAAGGAAAATCAATTATGTGGCCCCACCTAGAGGCAAGGGGGAACCCAGGAAATGTCCTCTGTGGCAGAGAAGACACTTGGAAGGAGAACAGGACCTTTGGGGGGGACCTACGCAGCACTGTCATAGTTGTCTGAGTGTGAAATCTCTCCTGAAACACTGCTCTGCCTGGTAGGTATGTGCTACTTCAACATCACTCAAAAACCTACAGAGAGAGGCAGATGATGTTTGCAAATGTGCAATTAGAGGATCACTCCTCATGCATATGTGAACATTAGACTTACTTTTTGTTTTATGATTTATGATATTTTTTTGGCTTTGAACTCGTAATACACCTAGAAAAGACAATTTGGGCTACTCGATTCCAATGAACTTAATGGAGCCTGGTAATTTTTAATCTGGTTGTTGAAATCTAACTCCTACCACAATCTTCCACCACAATTTTCTTTTCTATCTAGATTATCAGACTGCCTCAAGAGCCTCTTTCCATGGGAAGTGAGGACAAAGGGATGGGGGTGGGGGGGATCATCTATTTGCATATCAACAGGAAAGTGAGAAGTTATTTTGTGGTCATTTCACAGAAGGATTGGCCCAAGGGTGACCTCCCCCGTTTGGTCTCTGAACTTGAGGTTTCGCAGTGGCAGCACTATAGCAAGTCTTCCAGTCTCCTTTCTTCATATAAATGAAACAGATAGACACTTGGAGGAAACCAAGACTATTCAGCAGAATTATAGAAATCTTTTTTATCATACCTAGAGAGATAAAAGAATATGCTGCGTCTATGGATCAAGAACAGGATGCAGTGGGAGAAAGAACAAAAGTGATGAGGAGTTATACAGAGAAAGTTGGGTTTAACAAATGAGTACGAATGCTGAATCAGTATACTGAATATTTCTATTGGTCTCCAGTGTCTTGGAGCAGCTAGAAGAAAAAACGAAAATCGTGGAGCTGTAACCCATACCAAACTTTAAAACCTGTTCTATAACTACGTGTTAAAATGTACTTGGAAATTTATTGCTTTTTTTAAAATATATATTGTATTTCACAATAAAACAAGTTTTAAAAAAAAGAATAAGATACAAAAAGAAAGAAATATTCAGAAATCCCAGGGGCCTTTGGAAATTAAAAACATGAGAACGGAAATGAAAAAATAGCAATGGAAAGCTTGGGAGGTAAAACTGAAAAATTCCCAGAACCAAAAGTAAAACTACAAAGATGGAAAATAGGAGTATAAAATTAACAAAATGGAGGACTGCTAGTCTAGAAGTTGCAATACCTAAATAATAGGAGATCTAGAAAGACAACAGAGAAAGTAGAGAAAATAAATAGTCAATGAAATAACTCAAAAATTTTACCTCCCTCCTACAAACCCTTTCTCAGACAACTATCAAATGATGTGCATCAACTAAAGATACGAGTAAACCACTAAAGAAGAATTCAGAGGGCACATGGCATAAAAGAGCCAACACAAACACACACACACACAACACAAGAGCTGAGGAAATCTCTAGGATGATAATTAAAGATCTTAGAATGACTGCTGGCCACTAAGAACAGAGGAAAGCAAGTAAAGATTTGGAAACGTTTCAAAATTTTGTGGCCAAGGATAGTATAGGGCTTCATAATTGCAGGTACTCTTTCCTTCATAACAAAGAAAAAGGCACAGGGAGAGACAGTAGAACCAGCACTTTCATAAAAGTTACCCACAGTGATGATACTATATGCTGAAATGCAATGATGTGGCAATAAAGAATCATGTTCTTAGCAAAAGTGTTTACTCTGAAGCCTGCTATAAATATTTGTATATACTGAGAATGTTTCTGGAATGACACACAAGAAATAAATAACTCTAGTTGCCTCTGGGGAGAGGAATTAGGTGGAGGTTATGGGGAGAGGTGTAAGGAGAACTTGACTTGCAATATATGCAATTGTTCCTTTTGAAGATTTACCTATCCAAAAAAATGCATAATACAAAATACATTCTCTTAAGAGTTACAAATACACATACCTTTGACCCAACAAATTTACCCAATAGTTACAACCTACACATGTATACAAATGATGTATGTAAAAGGATATTCATTACAGCATTATTTGTAAGAGAAAGAAACTAGAAATGGCTTCAAAGTCTATCAAAAGGGGTGGGCCATGGTGACACAGCAGGCAGAGCTCTTGCCTGCCATGCCAGAGACCTGGGTTTGATTCCCGGTGCCTGCCCATGCAAAAAAAAAAAGTCTATCTAAAGGCTCTGGTGAAATAAATTATGCACCACTACACAATAAAATACTCTTCAGCCAAATAAAACAGAACAAAGACATTCATTAAGTACTGACAAGGCGTGATCTCTAAGATACATGGCTATGAAAAAGGTAAGGTCATAAAAAGCATGAATGATATGCTACCATTTGTGCACAAAGGGAAAATTATATACATTTGTATTTTCATATGTGCATAAAATAGCATAGAATAGGGGGAAAACACACACACACAAAATTGATAGCATTAGTTGCTTACTGTTTCTTCGTTGAATTGCAATTATGTGAAATTACTGCACATATTGATTTGTTTACATGTTCATTTTCTGTTTCCTCCACTAGAATCTAGGGCCCAGAGGGGCAAGACCTGTTCTGGAAAGTTCACATCTGTCTCTCCTACACCTAAACCAGTGTGCAGAATATAACAGGTGTTCAACAAATATTGTTGAATGTTATTTGATAGGAAACAAACCTTTCCTCTGACCCTCAAGGGCGTGGTGGAGGAACTGTGACCACAAGACTTCAAAGATAGTCTGGCTACGAAGTAATAATGATAATAATAATAAACCAAAAAAGAAGCCATAAGAAACTGCTGAGGAACGTAAAATGCCAGCCTCCACCTATTGGTAATTGTTGCCGCATATTCTGTTTCTGGCTGAACGGTCCCCAAACAAGCAATTAAGGTAATCTTCATCACAGGGGGTAAAGAAGTCAAATCACAACATGTTTCAAACAGCTGGGGAACAGCAGAAATGCTGGAGAGGAAAAAAAATCAACACACAACATCCTGTGAGCTGGTGTTTTCATAGAATTTAAAAATAAATGTCAGGAGATGGAACGCAATCATTTATGAAGTACCAAATTAGATTCTTGGGTTACTACAGTTGTTCAGAGGACAGAAGAGAGATTTCTAGATGTTACCATGGCAATGAAATAGAACAATGGCTTGCGGGCATTTGTTAGTTTGTAAAGGTAGCCAGGATTCAAATTTGCAGGTGATAAAAGAAGAGAATCCTCCCCCTCCTCAAAGTGTTGATAATTTCTCCTATTCTTAAATGCATATTTAAAATGTTATATATATGCATTTATATATATATAAAACATTTTAAATATGTATCTATTTTTTAATTTTAATATATATAGTTATATATATTATACTATATATAGTATCTATTAACTATTAACTGTATATATTTTTCAAATTTTAAATATATATATTTGAATATATATAATATATATAACATTTTAAATATATATATATTCTTACCAAATTCTTCATAATGAGCCATAAAATCTTTCTGATTCTTAAAGTTCTTTTGAGTGTAGGGTTAACACACACATATACACACTCTGGCATTCACAGATCATCTTCCTTGCCTGTAGGTCATACTATATTCTAATTCTGGCTTAGGATCTTTTTATTCCCTTTTGGGAGGTTCTATAACATTTTGCTGGGCTGGTTTAATGTCCTTCACAAAGCGTCCATCTGATCTACCCACTCAATGGCCTCTGTGATTTAAAATGTGTTGGTTTCTTAAAGTAAATCTTTGTCCAGTCTATTCAACTCAAGAAAGCATATATTGACTAGAAAGTAAGCATTACCTTGTGATTTCCAGTAGACACTAATAGAATTTCACCAGTGGCTTTTAATATCTTTTTAGCACAAGCATAGCAGATGCTTTCAGTGTCTGGCCCATGTTCCCTGGGCTTTCCCCTTCAGTCTGAAATCTGCTTAAAGCAAACACCTGCAACTCACTGAGGGCTCTTGTTTTCTAACTCCAGGCGTCCACTCAACCTGACACAGGCCAAGCCTGAGCTGGCAGAGAGTTAGCAACTCTTTGAAGCAGCCCCCAACCAGTGGCCTGGTAGATAAATACCTCACTTCCTCATTGCAGCCGGAGATAACTTTGAGGTGTGTTATCTCCCAAGGGTGTGAGATGCTAACTCCCAGAGTTCCCCAGGAGAATAGAGCTCCAGTTGCACACGGGGTAATGGGCTTGATAACTCACCCTTATTTGGGTACTTTCCGTTCCTTGTCTTCTTACTCCCTTCTGTTTTTTCCTGGGATCAGCTTTCAAGTTAATGAGTTGCTATGGAGTCCTTCTCTTGATGTCTGCTTTTGAGAGAACTCACACTGGCAACAAACTATAATATAATTGAAATACAAAAAAGAATATTTCTCACATGAAGAACAATAAACTTCTGTTAAGATGTCTAGTAACAGTGTTATTTGCAGTTTCTTGGATCTTGTTTCTGCTAACATGTTTGTGGAAGACTGGTCTTTGAAATTGAACAGCACTTTTTGAAATTCATCAATAACATTTTCTGAATGGAGAACTTTCCCTGCTTTGTAATGGGACTTCAAATATTATCAAATATTGTAGTTTGTTGTAAAGGAGATATTGCTGTGATTTAAAGAAAACAGATACATAGAGCTTGAGTGATTTTCTGAAGTAAGCCAGCTGGCAACTAAGGGTCTTCATTTAAATGCAGGATTCCTGTTGACATCTACAGGTGATACCCAGGACACATTTCCAGGCACTAAATGTGCTTAAATAAAAGTTGGTATCTTTACCATTATAGATATTATAGTCCAGTAAATGGAGACATAAGACTAATTCTGAAATAAACTTCAACTGGCTACTTACTCCAATACCTGTAGCTAAAAAAATAGCCAAGAGTGTGTATTATAGTCATTCTACTTCTGTACTTCACAACGAGGGACGAAGAGTTTATAAAAATAGTATCATGATTTGTAATCGATATATATCTATTTTCAAACCATATGTAGATGGTGACAACAATGACCAAAGAAAAGTTACATTAGTACCAACATTTGTTATAGCATCACCTGATGCTATACAGCAAGTACTTGCTCTAACAAGTAGGTCTCTCTACATGCTCAGGATGCTATATAAACATGGAATCTTTCCTATGGGATTTAGTCATTATCAGCAGACAACCTCTACTTTAACCCACCCAGAACACAATGCTACGCAATGCCAACAGTCAGAATCACGGAGAAACTTCTTGAAACTCCAATAGAAATGGTTTATCAAATCTTTGAGTTATAAGAAACTCGATGGGAGGTCAAATATATGCAAAGAGAAAACAAAATCCTCCAAAAGCTGTGCTGGCCCACAAAAGTCTTATTGTTTTTATTGTTCACTGAATAAACTGGCATTGATAAACAATTTAAGTTTTTTACACACCACTCCCTTCTAATCTTGCTCCATGGACCCATTCTTTTCTGCCTCTAGATGAAACCTTGGACCTGTCCTATTGCACTTCTGGTCCCTCTTAGAAAGTAATCAAATTGTTCATTCATTAGAGCATTAAAATGTCCCGGCCAGTTTAATAATCACTCAACTCCCAGTCCAGTCCAAGGAAATCATCAAAATTTTGATCTCTTATCCAATTAAAACTTCTGCTTACCCCATCCAGCTCAGGTCTTATCCAGGTTTGGAAGTCTGTAATGAAGGAAGCGGGGGTGTCAGCTTCTTCACGATTTCCTAGCTTCAGCTCCACTCCCACTCACTAGCTATGGTTTCCACTCCCTGCAGAGACAGAGCAGAGCAGGTGGAATGAGAAGAGGTAGAGGCCAGAAGGGTTCTGCCTTGACAGATACTTGGTGACCTATCACGGTACTCTGAGCATGACAATGTGCAAAGCTGACTTCTGTGGGATGCTTTTGTGGGTTCCTTGGAGATTCTCTGCTGGGTTCCTCCCTCAGCCCCTAGGTTTTCTGACATTAGCCCTTCTGTTCACTCTCCATGACTTCATCTTAGACAAAGTATGTTCAGGCAAGTTTCCTTTTGCAAGATCTGCACCTGAGCCATAGGAAGCCTGGGCCCTTGTGCTCCTGGCTCAGTGGCTGTGAAACTCAACTCCCAATCCAGTTCAGTCAACTCACACTCACCTGCATGCACCCTCCTGCCTTTATATTTTTCCTGGTCAGAGTCAAACACCATTTCTTATGTTCCCAAACACCATGGGACATGGGATAACTCTTTAAGTCGTTGCCTTGAAGCAATTCTCACATCATGTGAAGTCGGGAAGGCAATGCCACATAACAGCATCAACCTTGCCTTTTGTGAGTTAAATTGTATCTCCCAGAAAAGACATGTTCAAGTACTAATTCTTGGGCCAATGAATGTGACCTTATTTAGAAGTAGGGTCTTTGAGGATGTGATTAATTAAAATGAGGACAAACTGTTTGAGTGGGCCCTATTCCAATATGACTGATGTCCTCATAAGAAGGAGGAAATTTGGACTCAGACACAGACAGATACCAAAGAGAAGGCCGTGTGAATATGGAAGGGAAAGACAGAGATTGGGATGATGCATCTACAAGCCAAAGAACATCAAAGATTCCCTGCAAATCCCAGGAGCTAGAAGACCAGGAGCTAGGAAAGGCAGGGAAGGATTCTCCCCTAGAGGTTTCAGATGCAGCGTGACCCTGCTGACATCTTCTAACCTCCAGAACTGTGAAAAGATAAATTTCTGCATTTTTTTAAACATGGGCAGGCACCGGGAATCGAACCTGGGTCCTCAGGCATGGCAGGCAAACATTCTTAGCTGCTGAGCCACCATGGCCCGCCCAAATTTCTGCATTTTAAGCCACCTAGTTTGTGGTAATTTGTTACAACAGTACCGAGAACCTAAGAACTCTCCAAAAAAATGATGTCCCCCTTGGCCACTTTCCCCTCAGAGCTTTCATACCATCATGCTGAGCCATGGGCTAGTACTGATCAGAATTTTCCAATCTCTCGCTATAGTCTGCATTCTGCATGTGTAGTCTAACTCCTCTCTCTTGGATGTTTGGGTGTTTGGTGGCTACTATGTTATCCACAGCTTTTGTGAGGCAGAAAATGTTCCCTTTTAAATAGTGTGCAATAATATGAAATTTAACAGTGGCATAAAGAGTGGGAGAAAATTGTATTCACTAAACATTTTTTTAAGAGGGAATGCTGTATTATCTGGAATAAATTTCAGGAGGGAGAACCTGAGATCCCCAAGTGACCAGATTCTGGGTAGAATCTCTTTGCAAGGGAATGGAGACTTTTCATTATTATTATTATTGTACTAGGGAGGGAGGAAGAAGAAATAAAGCCAGTGAAATGGGGAAGACTATTACATCCTTCCCATTATAGACCCGAAATAGGCATTAAAGTCCCCACAGTCAAAAAATGCACTGGGGCTGTAGATTTCTTGTAAAAATCATTGAAGAGTCAAATTTATTTTTCTGAAAAGCCCAAATAGAATAATGACACATAAGTAGGGACATGGTGCTGGAAGAAGGCATGAGTAAGCTAGTCATAGGAAAGCAGAGAATTCGTAAGGAATAATCTGGACAGAATTGGGCTGTGGGATTAGAATTCTACCCAAAGTTTTACCCGGGACCCTGAGTGATGGGGTGTCCACAGCCCACCCACCATTGTAGAGTGAGAAAACAAAGGTACTGGGTTCATTCCTGTAACCAAATTCTAAGTTCACAGAGGAGGGAATTAAGATCCCATAATAGAAAGAAAGACCAGATTCACATCACTTCTCAATCCCTGGTCATGACACTTAGAAGTCTTGGCAAGTTTTTTGACATCCTGAACTGCAGTTTCTTCATCTATAAAACGATACTAATAAATACTTCAAAAATTATTCTGAGAAAGGAGTTGACACCTGCGAATGTACCTGTGGTATGGTAGGTATTTAATAAATACTATTTTCCATCTTCTTTCCTTGTTTCCCTTCCTAGCTCCTTTCCTTTCTTCCCATTAGGAGTACAAGGAATTAGGTGGCTGAATTGAAAATAAAGTCAGTAAGATTCAATAATATAATGCCAAAAATAATAACACAAACTCAGCTTATATTAATAGAAGCAGAGTATCTGGAATAATGGGGACGATGAATCTACTAACACATCTGAAATATTTTTCAGTGCTGGCTATACCTTAAAAGTTTTACAAACAATTTAGTGTGTCAGTAGAAGAGGGCAAACCAACATCGCTAAGGGCTTCAAAATGTTTTCATTGGATGCATAATTTTTCAAAATAGGAATTTTACCCATGAAGGAAAGAAAGATTTAAAGGTTTTCATAGTCTTTAAAATGCAACCCATAGCAGCAAATACATTTTACACTGCAACCCAACAGAAGCATATATATATTTATAACTGAAACAAAATTTTACAAAACAAAATGTATCCTTCTGCTGATGATACACTATGATATTCTCTTCTATTTCATTCTTTATAAAATGCTGGTTGTGCTCTACTAAATTGATTTTTATAATCTACTAATGGATTCCACAGTTTGGAAAACATTGTAAAATGACATCTAGAAAGTCCTTTCCAGTTCTGACAATCTATAATTCTATGAACAATAACTGATGATTGGAAGTTTCTAGGAAAAGTCTTTCAGCTAATTATACAGAAGGCCTTTCAAATGGTGAGCAATTTCCAAAGAGGTAATGGGCTCCACAGAAGGTAGTATGTTCCCTGTTTTTGCAGGTATGCAAGCAGAAATTGAATGACCCTTTAGCTGAATATTGCAGAATAGAGCTAAGCATTAGGTGGTTGGTCTATAAAGACATGAGGCCTCTCCTAATCTGAGCATAAGTGTTTTACAATCATCTCAAGCATTCACTTGCAAAACAATTAAAAGCTAATGTACACAAGTATTAAATAAGACAATGTTTTTTACCGTGCTTACAATTTTTTTTAAATATCTGATCCAGATAGCTTTAGGCAACCCTTATTGGAACTCCCAAAGCTATTTGTTTGTTCAGAAATTAGAATACCTCTGGATTTGATCACACTAATAAAGAAAGAATCCTAAAGCTTGTTAAAGTCTTAACCTCTGAAAGATGTACTTGATTAGATACAATGGACCAAGATGTTTCCAGTTCTTTGGGAAGGCTTTTGACATGGCCATAAATAAGAAGGAAGCCACTTGATAAAATGTTTTCTTTTGTAGAATCAGAGGTCATGGCACAGCTTGAGAAAGCAGAGAAGTGGATACATCTTCTTCTACACAATGGTGACAATAAAATTGTATGCCAGGTAACAGATTTGCTTCTAAAAAATTTCATTCATGGATACAAATGCTAGTTGACGTGTCCTGGAAGCACATGGCTGATAGGAAGATGAAATGATCGTCATTGGGGGCCACACCTGCTTTAGCAAACCATGTCCACTTCTCTCTGAGGCACAGGTTGTGCTGAGAGGTCAATTAGGTCTTCCTTCCTCTAACCTCTCAACCTCCTGCTACATGAAGAGAAGAAGCCATAGGAGGCTCAGCCCAATACATTCAAAAGTGGCCACGCCTTCAAAACAATGGCTTCAGTTTATGCTCTGAACACCATGGTCTTCTGGTTATGGTTTTGCAACTATCTTCAAATATAGCTATTAATGATCTGTTTCTAATGGGGCCCCAAAGTTCCATTTCCACCAGATCCATTCAAATTGTTTAGCTCTACAATTCACTTAATTTCCAAATTTTTCTATTTAAAGCATTTTGAAATGATGGAAAGCAAATGTATAGCCAATATAATAGATATTTCTATCACTCCTCAGATGCTTACAAGGCTCTATAATTTTCTGTCTGCACTTATTCCAAAAAGAAAAGTAACTTCTGTTAGGTCGGGGGAACAAGGAAGGTCACCATGACTCGAGCTGTGTAAAATGTGCCGCCCCTTCTAGATGTCACCTTACCCCCTTGCTTAAAAACCGCCCACACCAGGACCCAGAGGTGAGCTCACAACTCCCTACCTGGAGTTCTGTGAGCTCCGCCCGGGAGCGCAAGAATAAACTTGCTCACTCTAAGGTTTTTTGGTCTGCCTCTTCTCTCTTTCGCCTCCTAAACCTTACAATGTCTACTGACACGCCTTCCACGAGGCTGCAAGTGCACAGCTAAGATTGGCTCTGGAGGACTCTGTGGCACCTTCAGGAGAGAAAACACACCAACTGGTGGGCTGTGGTCATGGTATTGTGGCGTGGTGAGAAAAGTGAGGTACCACAGGAGCTTAAGAAAGACGCGCCATGCATGAATTCCAGACACTACTATTATTTCCATTCTAGCTGGATTTGAATCATTGACAGTTTACCTGCCCAAAAGTTTGGTTGGAAGGCTTGTTTCTTTGACAAATAAAACATCTAGTTGGGCATGGAGTGAAGAGTGGGTGGGCTCTTTGTTTGGGTGGAAACAGCAAACCCCAATAGAGAGCAGGCACTGCTACGTCCAGACAGCAAACACCAGAGGGACAAATTACAAGCACATCCATTCTGTAAGCATCTTTTATCTGTGTCTGAAAGCTAAGCTCTCTAAGAAGAATTTTTCATGTGTTTTTTAATAGCATCTCTATTAAAAGAGATGTGCCGGGTAAACAGAAATGAAAGTCACAGAAGGAATTGGGAATATTTGTATTCAGTCATCATTTAGGGACATTTTTTATTTCGTTATCAAACACCAAATGCCTATGGAAATAATAGGCAAGCTTTATCCCCGTGCTTTTCCAGTTTCTGTCCCTGGGAAGTTCTATGTGATATTTGACCATCGCTCACTCAATTACCAGAGCCATGTGAGGCAGGAGCATGTCTCAAAGCTGCATGGCCCCCGGATTCCCTGTGAGAGGTGGGGAATGGGGGCTTAAATCTGACACCACAGGGCTTCCCTTCTGATACTCTGTCCCTCTTTTGCAGCCAGCGTCTTCACGCTGATTCTATATCAAAGCCTTCTCTCAAGTGACCTGGAAGCTATGTGTATTCAGGGTTAGGTGGGGAAGGTTGGGTTGCAATTCATCAGAAATCAAAACCTTAAACCAAAGTGATTCCACCCCTACTATGGTTTGGGTGCTGAGAGGAAGCGGTATTTGGAATACAAAGGGTATCCTGTGCGTTTCTTGCACTGAGGGGAGCTTCGCTTGTCACCCAAAATCATCCCGCGTAGAAGCCGGGGCTGACTTGGAGAATGCATTCGTGTTCTAATTTTGTTCAAATTTCCTAGTGTTCTAAACTAAATTGGACTCTAGAAGGGGGACAGCAGCCCAGGCCCAAGGCAGGCAGTGTGCCTCGCTGCCCCCTCCCCCACCCCATTCCCTACACCTACCCCATCCCCTGGTAATCTGTATTCTAAATTCTGACTCTGAGTTTGCTTATTCTAATTACTTCATATCAGTGAGATAATACAGTATTTGCCATTTTGTGTCTTATTTATTTCACTCAATACAATGTCTTTGATGAAGTTCTGATACAGGCTACAACATTGATGAACCTTGCCTTTCACATTTAAGTTAACAATCTGCCTGTAATGGATTTAAAAATTTTTTTTCATTTTTTATTGATATATATTACATGTTCACATATCGTGTAATCATACAAAGTGCACAATGAATGTTCACAATATCATCATATAGCTGTGCATTTATTATTACAACCAACTTTTTGTGTGTGTGAAAAATAACTTATATACAAAAAAGCAATAAATTTCAAAGTACATTGCAACAATTAGTTGTAGAACAGACTTCAAAGTTTCGTATGGGTTACAGTTCCACAATTTTAGGTTTTTACTTCTAGCTGCTCTAAGATACTGAAGACTAAAAGAAATATCAGTATAACGATTCAGCAATCATATTCATTTGTTAAACACTACCTTCTCTGTATAACTCTTTTGATCTTTATTCTATGGGCTATGCCTATTCTAACTTTTTCATGTTGGAAGGGACTGTTGATAATATAGGATAAGGGGATGGAACTAGTTGATGTTCTGGAAAGGCAGGCCCCTCTGCATTTCAGGACTTATCTGGTCCAGGGACCGATCTGGAGGTTGTAGTTTTCTGGAAAGTTACTCTAGAGCACAGAACTTTTGTGGAATCTTATATATTGTCTTAGGTGTTCTTTAGGATTGGCTGGAATGGTTTTGGTTGGGGGTTAGTGAGCTATGATAGGTAGCAATGTCTGATTGAAGCTTGCATAAGAGCAACCTCCAGAGTCGCCTCTCAACTTGTTTGTGTATAGTATGTAGTAGGAATGCAGCTGCGATTTTTCCTTTGTGGAATATCTATTGCCTCAGCACCACTTATTGAAAACACCATTGTTTCTGCACAGTTCCACAGTGCTTCCTTTTTCACAAGACAATTGTCGCTATATGTGTAGTTCTTTTTCTGAATTCTCTATTCTGCTTTCACAGTCTATTTTTCTATCCTTATGCTAATACCACAATGTTTGTGTTATTGTTACTTTAGAATAAATGCTTTTTTATTTCAGATAGAACAAGTCCCCTCGCTTTTTCTGCTAGAGAATTTTTTCCTGTCTCTATCTAAATTTTAGAATCAGTTTGTCAAGTTCCATCAAAAATATCTCCAACTAGGATTGTTATTGGTATAACATTAAACCTATAGATCATCTTTAAAATATTGAGTTCCCCAGTGAGTATTGCTTAGGGTGGAAACTTTGATTGGATTGTTTCCATGGAGATGTGACACACCCAATTGTGGGTGTGGCCTTTTGATTAGCTGGAGATATGGCTCCACCCATTCAAGATGGGTCTTGATTAGTCTACTGGTGTCCTTCAAAAGGGGAAAAATTTTGGAGGAAGCTCAGACTCTTGGAGAACAGTTGTTTCAAAGACAGCATAGACACAGACAATTGGAGATACTTTAAGTGCCATCAGAGAAAGTTTATATGCAGACATTTGGAAATGCAGAAGCCCCAGGAGACATCAGGAACTGAGATAGCCAATAGAGGCTGGACAGGACACAGAGTCCAACAGACATCACCATGTGTCTTTCCATGAGATGCTAAGCTAAGAGATGAAACCCAGAATTTTTCCCTGATCCAGCTAAGTCTGGACCCATGGACGTTTAGAGAGGAAGCTACTGGAATCAGAAACTGGAAGCAATGGAATTGGAAACAAAGACCAGCAAATGCCAGCCACATGCCTTCCCATGTGACAGACATTGGTCTTTCTTGAGTTGAGGTAATTTTTTCTGGATGCGTTAGTTTGGACATTTTTAAGGCCTTAGAACTGTAAACTTGTAACTTAATGAATTCCCTTATAAAAGCTGTCCACTTAAAAAAAAAAAACACTCCATTTCTGGTATATTTCATTCTGAAGCATTGGCAAACCAAAACACCAATCCATGAACATGTTATTATCTCTATTGTATCTCAATAAAGTTTTGTCATTTTCCTCAGAAAGATTTTGCATGTCTTTTTATGACATGTTACTATATCATTGTATGTACTTGGTACATGGAAATACAATTACTTTTATATTTTTATGCAAAGTACTTGCTGAATCTTATTAAAAATTCTAATAGTTGTGTATTCTTTTGGGTTTTCAACATATGCAAACTTCATGTGCAAACGAAGATGATTTTTCTTCTTCCTTTTAGGATTTCAATAGAACATTGAATACAAGTGGTGATCTCAAGCATTCTTGTTTTGTTCCCAATTTCAAAGGGAAGCTTCAATGTGACTCAATCTAGTATAGTGTTTGCTGTGTGATTTTGTACATAAACCTTGCCAAGCTTCGGAAATTTCCTTCCATTCCCATTTACTAAGAGTGTCTTTAATTATAAATGGATGTTGACTTTTATCAGATAATGTTTTGCATACACTGAGAACAATGTATAATGTATCCCTTAAATCTATCAATATGATGATTGATTTTCAGGCAACTAGGCATTCTTGATATAAACACAACATGGTCATAATGTATTTTCCTTTTTATATATTGTTGTATTTAGTTTGCTAATACATTGTTTATGATAGCATTTATGTTCATAAATGAGATTGGGCTAAATTTTTTCTTTCTTGTAATGTCTTTGCCACATTTAGATATCAAGCTTACACCAAAGTGTTGGTATCCTATTACTGGATTAAAAATTACCACAAATTTAGCAGCTTAAACAATGCAAATTTATTATCTCATAATTCTAGAGGACAGAAATTTGTCTTAGGTCTCACCAGGCTAAAATCAAGGTGTCAGCAGGTCTGCATTCCTTTCTGAAGTCTCTAAGGCAGAATCCATTTCCTACTCATTTGGATGTTGACAGAATTCAGTTCCTAGAGAATGTAGGACCTAGGTACCCATTTTCTTGCTTGCTGTAAACTGAAGGCCATTCCCAGCTTCTAGAGGCTGTTGCATACTTAGCTGGAAACCCCCTCCCTCCATTTTCAAAGCCAGGAACAACCAGTTGTCATCCCCACTATGTCTCATATCTCTGAACCCCCTTCCATGGGCACATCTTTCTCTATCTCCAGCCAGGAAAGGTGATTCTTTTTTAAAAACACCTGTGATTAGGGAGTGCAAGGATAGTTCAGTGGTAGAATTCTCACCTGCCATGTGAGAGACCCAAGTTCCATTCCTGGACCATGTACTTCCCAAACAAGCATACAAACAAACAAATGAAAAATCAAACCAAACAAAAATTCAACAAATGATGCTGCAATAAAGGGATACTCATGCAAAAAGAATGAAATGTGACCCCACCATACAGCATACAAAGTAAAAAAAAATCAAACCCACTTGGATAATACAGGATAATCTCCCCATTTCAAGGACCATAACCTTAACACTTCTGCAAAGTCCGTTTTGCTATTTAAAGTACTGTATTCACAGGTTCCAGGGACTAAAGTGTGAACATTTTTGGGTGACAGTTAATCTACCCACAATGACCAGTAAACCAGGGAGTTTATTATCTTTTACTAGACTCTGAAATCGTTTATGTTAAATTGGTGTTCTTTTACTTCCTTGAGTGTTCAGGAAACAAAAGGATAAATACTGTATGATCTCACTGATATGAACTAACATTAATGAATGAACTTAGATAATTTCAGTTAAGAACAGAGGCCATCAGGAGATAGAAATAGGGTAGATACTGGGTAATTAGAACTGAAGGGATGCAGATTGTGCAACGGGACTGATTGTAAAAATTCAGAAATGGATAGCACAATACTACCTAACTGTAATACAATAATGTTAGAACACTGAATGAAGCCGAATGTGAGAATGATAGAGGGAGGAGGGCACAAATGAAATCAGAAGGAAAGATATATGATAAAGACTGAGATGGTATAATCTAGGAATGCCTAGAGTGTATAATGATAGTGACAAAATGTACAAATTTAAAAATGTTTTGCATAAGGAAGAACAAAGGAATGTCAATAATGCAGGGTGTTGAAAATAGATGATAATGAATATTTTAAAACTTTAACTTATGTGTGAGACTAAAGCAAAAAAAATGTTTACATGGTACAAAATTTATATTTTGACTAGTGCATATCTTAATATAATTTATGTGGACAGCTTAATTAAACACAATAAATACATGGAACTTTGAGTAGGACATAAGATTTTGTAGGTTTGTCCAGAGTGATGACTCGATAAATCCCAGAAGGATTTGACAGTGAATAAAAAAGTATTTGCAAAGTCCCCTTGGAGAAATGGTGATAAAGGGGGAAAATTCAACTTCCCTAAGTGGAGAATTCTTGATATTCTCACAAGCAGCGGGGACAACCAATGCAATAGTCTGAGCCCCCAATCTTGAAGTTTGTTCATATGAACTTAACCCCACAAAGGATAGACTAAGCCTATTTAAAATTAGGCTTAAGAGTCACCCCCAAGAGAACCTCTTTTGCTGCCTCTCTCTCTCAGCCAACACCACAAGCAAACTCACTGCCCTCCCCCTCTCTATGTGGGACATTGACTCCCAGGAGTGTGGACTTTCCTGGCAACATGGGACAGAAATCCTAGAATGAGCTGGCACTCAGCACCAAGGGATTGAGAAAACCTTCTTGACCAAAAGGGGGAAGAGAGAAATGAGACAAAATAAAGTGTCATTGGCTGAGAGATTCCAAACAGAGTTGAGAGGTTATCCTGGAGGTTATTCTTACGCATTAAATAGATATCATCTTTCTAGTTATGGCATAACAGAGAGGCTAGAGGAAATTGCCTGAAAATGTAGAGCTGTGTTCCAGTAGCCATGTTTCTTGGAGATTATTGTATAACGATATAGCTTTGCAATGTGACTGTGTAATTGTGAAAACCTTGTGTCTGATGCTTCTTTTATCTAGCTTATGGACAGATGAGTAAAATGTATGGATTAAAAGTAAATAAATAATGGGGGGGAAATGTTAAAACAAATTTAGTAGATTGAAATGCTAGTGATCAATGAAAGGGAAGGGTAAGTGGTATGGTATATATGAATTTTTTTCTGTTTCCTTTTTATTTCTTTTTCTGAATTGATGCAAATATTCAAAGAAACGATCATCATGATGAATATGCAACTATGTGATGAGAAAAAGAATGTTCATATTGTATGTTGATTAATTTTATTTATAAAAATTAAAAAAAATTTATCAGCAAATCCCCTGGGATTTTCTTGGTAAGACCATTTTTTTGGCTACTAGTGTATTACACATGATAAAGGGGACTATTCTGTAATAGCCTATGGTGATCAAACCTCAGTCTCAGTGACTTAGGACAGCAAAGGTTTAGTACTCACTCACATCACATTTGATACATGTTGGGCCATATTATTATTGAAAAAATATGCATTTAAAATAGAATGGATAAAGTATAATATATTCATGCTTTGGAATAACACATAGAAATGAAAATGAACAAATTAGAACTACATTCAACAGTATAGATGGATCTTATAAACATAATGCTGAAAGCAATGAGCAAGAAAAATAATTATACAATATTTCTCCATTCACATGAAGTTTAAAAGCAGGCAAAACTACTCCATTTTTTCAGGAATGCATAAATAAGAGGTAAAAGAAAAGCAGGGAAATGATTGCCTAAGAATCAGGACATTGGTTACTTCTAGGTGGGGAGAATGCTTTACACCACATCAAGATTCAAAAAACCCCTCTTTAAAGTTATTTATTACAAAGTCTATCTTAGTCTTCTTGATTACCACTCTTGGAAGCCCCTATTTGCTTTGATAATAGTAGATCGGATCTTAAATGTGTATTTCCCAAAGTGAAGGGAACATAGGTATTAAATTACTTTAGACAGCATCATATACAAGGAGGAGGTTATTAATATGGAAAATAGTTTTCAAGTGGGAGGAGGCAGAGAGAAATTGCATTCCTTAGACCCTCTCCTGTAAGATGAAACTGTATTTCTGTTTCAACCCCTGATCAAACAGATTCTTTGGATTCACTTTTATTTCCTAATTCCTGATGTGTGTGTGCATGAGTGCACTTGGTCCATATATGGCATATTCCAGGAGGTAAATTTCACATAGAATACTGGGGTCTTAATAAACATTCCTTAGTAACCACAGCTAAAATAATCATAGTTTAAAATAGTCCAACAAACAAATTGAAAAGGGCCCAGTTGCATTTTATCGTTAATACAGTCAAGTTTGTGGGTCTGTGACTGGTTCGTTGTGCTTATACATAGATTTAGATTGTTTTCTTCATTTCTCTTAAACCCCATTCCCCAAAAGGTTTCCTTGAAACACTGGTAATCTGTAAGATGTTATTGGATAGTTCATAAATTTAAAAAATTAAGGTGGCTTTGCTTAAAAGTATTTGGAAGTGTGATTTTTTCTGTAAACCCACAACGTCTCTAATAAAAAAAAGGAGACAAAATAAAAAATAAGAAACTCAAAGTATTTGAGAAAAAAAGGATTAAACAATTTTGACTATAACACACATTTGCATAGTGGTTTACATTACCAATCTCCTTTAGCAGAAAGAAAAAGTATCTATGGAATTGTATGTTTGCCTTATGAGACATACATAGGAAATATAATATTTTGATTCTTTTATGATCCATCAGCAAGACTTTCATCACCCACCATAGCTTTAGACATGCCTGAGAAAACAGTCCAAATCATATAGCTTTCTTGTAAATATTGAAATATTGAAATGGCTAAATTTCATGGAATCCATTCTAAAGATGTAAACTTAGTCTGAATAGTTGATTGTCAACCTAAATACAGTTAAGCTATAATAAACCACTGTTCTAGTTTGCTAGCTGCCAGAAATACAATATACCAGAATTGGGACAGCTTTTAAAAAGGTCAGTATATTAAGTGAGAAGTTTACAGTTCT
The DNA here is from genome assembly GCA_004026745.1 of Myrmecophaga tridactyla. Classification (NCBI taxonomy): domain Eukaryota; kingdom Metazoa; phylum Chordata; class Mammalia; order Pilosa; family Myrmecophagidae; genus Myrmecophaga; species Myrmecophaga tridactyla. The sequence continues at coordinate 17 of PVIY010028029.1, read as the reverse complement.
AAGGCCACAAAAAAAAA
>PVIY010028028.1:0-33541 GCA_004026745.1 Myrmecophaga tridactyla | reverse complement strand
TTTAATGATGGTATTGACAGTTTCATGTCTAAATCCCAAAGCAGAAGAGATACTGAAAATCAGAGTTTTTAAAATGCTCTTCCTTACTTTCAAATGTAAACCATAGATTAGCAATTAGACCAAGTTTTTAAAAATATTGTTAACCATTAGACTTTCAGCAATCAAAGATATATTATAGTTATTAATGCAACATGCACTATATATTTTAGCTTTTGGCCTTCTGTAAATTAGCGGCCTCAATATTATTATTTGGAGTGTTCTCTTTGAGGGGCTCCTTTTTGCATTTTTAAAAGTTGTTTTTAAGATATTTTCTGTTTCTAATTGGGTTTGTTTTAAATAGAGTTTGCAATCACAATCATTAAATTATTAACAAACCATGTAAAACTGCAGATATTTGGCAGTTTTTGAGCTACAGATATGACAGCTTGAGATGAAAAAAAAAACAGCAATTTTATACCAGAAGGTTATATAAGAAGAAAGCATTTAATCCTCTTTTAAGAATTAGATTCTTTTGCTATATTGTATATAATAAAGAGAGCTTTATTTATAGAGAAAGGTTCTGAAATTATACTTATAGAAAATGTACCAGAAGTACTAAAATTAACTTATTATCTATAATTATGTAGTTCTCCTTTAATAAGGTTCACATTTTTGTCCAAAGTCTCTTTTATTACAACATATGCCCTTTGACTCGTTCAATACTGTTTTAGAACAAAGATAAGGAATTTAAAGCTTAAAGACTTGAGAATTTCCCTGGTTTGTGTAGTCCACTGTCAGATATGGTAGTAAACAGATTTCATTTTTTCTCATTTTAATTTCTGACATATCAATAGAGTTTGTGTGGTTATAGTTATTTTGTTTTTTTCATTTTAGCTATAGCATTACTTCCTAAAAATTCTTAGGGATAATTTTTCTGACATGAAGCTCAAGTTTCTTGGGAATTGTCCAGACATATGGCCTCTACGGGGAAATTCTTAGGGCTTCCATAGCTGGACCTAATCAATTTTTAGGGCTTTCATTAACTGCAGTCCAAATTAGGAGCAATTGATTTTTCTGGGATATCAGTGTAGTGACCAGATGGGTTTTTATACATTTAGATATTAGGAATCCTAAAGCATTTATTTCTTAATAAAAACTTTAAACAAAAACAATAACATAAGTTCATAGTAAAATAAATGTTTAGCAGATTTTAGTTAAAGATTTAGGTTGCACCACACACTCATTTATTGCTGTCGCTAAAGCTAAGTATAGGAGCTGCAAGGGTAGTTCAGTGGTAGAATTCTCTCCTGCCATGCGGGAGACCAGGGTTCGATTCCCGGCCCAGGCACTTCCCAAAAAACAAGCAAACAAGCAAAAAAAAAAACACCAAACAAACAAAAAAACAAAAATTCAACAAATGGTGCTGCGATGACAGGATACTCACATGGAAAAATAATGAAATGTGACCCTGCCATACAGCATACAAAAAAAAAAATTAAAGTTAAGTCTAAAACTCTGAGGACCATCTATAAACCCAGGGACTTATAAGATTACGCCCTTGCGGAGAGTAGGAGGAGTTATTTCTATTAGTTTTACATTTTTATTTTGTCCCCTTTATATGTTCAGTTTTTGTTTTCATTGGTGAATATGTTAACTGAATTAACTATTGTCTCTGTCCCATCAATCATATCAAATATTAATTTCTTAGTACCATAACATCCAGTTATTAATATTATAGGTTTTGTTCTTGAGCCATTATTAGACTTCCAAACTCTCTGGGAAACTGGAGCTGGGATGTTTGCTGGAGGTGTTCCCTGAGATTTCTGCCCCACTGCTCTCTACTCTCAGCTTACTTACCTTTGCTCTTCTGTTGCTTTCAATGTTAAGAGATAGCTTTTTGTGAGTGGTTTTAGCTCATTCGGCCAAAAACGATAAGAAGTATCTGAACTGGCTATGGCTTTTTTTCAATGCTCTGAACAATTAGACTTTTACTTTGAAGAAACGAGAAAACTATTCTGAGAATTAGGTTGGAGGGAACATGAATGACTTCAGCCCATGGAATACTCAATGACAAAACCTTTGCGTGTCTTCCTTTTTCATCCCTTCCAGTTCCTTTCTGGTTTCCCCCCTCTTTCTTTTTTCTTCTTTCCTTCCTTTCATCTTTCTTTCCCCCAATTGCCAATTATTCATTATATTTTTACTCAGTTCCAAGTGCAATGGTCAGAATGGAACCTATAATATTTGGAAGGAATGGTCCTGGGTCTTATGGAGCTTATGGTAGGTTCTATAATACTGGGAAGTACAACTACTGATGGGGAGGGGTGGAGGGGAGAGAGGTGGAAGGGAAGAAGAAGCAATTAAACCAATTTGGGGAATTGGGGAGGAATAAGCAATATTTTGCCACAAGGGGTGAGAGTGAGCAGGGAAGTAGTTTTTCTAGGAAAGGGAAGCCCACATGTGCAAATGCACAGGAGCGTGAAAGATCATGGCCCATTATGGCAAGAAAAGACCTTCTTTTGAGGGGCAGGAGATGCATTATCCAGAAGTAAGGGGACTATTTGGGTTTGTTAAATCTCTATCTCGAGGAGCTTTTGGCTTTCTGACTGATCATGGACCTTGTCATCATTATGCCAATGAGCTCTAAGGCCTATCCTGATATCTCAATATTCTTAAAGTAAGAATTTTGCTATGGATAGGCAATTATGGAGACTAATGATCATATTGTTACTAGTAGCTCTATCTATTGTGGGTAACCCTTAGATATCACCTAAGACCCCAAATTAGGGAGACTGAGATGCTAATTCTGTTAATAAAGCAGAATATTATGAAATAATTTTAGAATGATTCTGATATTGAGGAAAATGGCAATAACACATGGCATCGCTCAATACATAACTCATAAATGGCGAAACATGGTGTAGAATTTAGTTCTTTTGACTCCTCTTTCAACTCTCACCCATGACCAGGCCAGAAAAATATGAATTTTTCTCACAATTGAGAAAATATATTTTAATACAATTTCTCCAAGCACTTATTCTACAAATGTTCATAATAGGGCACTATTATGTTCACATATATTTCTTATAAAGTATAAAACCTCTTTACATATGGGATACAGAACTTAAAATGTAGTAGCAAAATGTTTACCTAAGGTTGGTAGGATGGAATCACTAAGCCTGGTTTAAACCTTGCTGGTGTTATTACAATATATTTATTTCCTCTGATTAGCTTTCTAGGAGAGAATTCAGAATTTGGCACCATCAGGCATAAACAAATAAAAATTAAGTTTATTAAAATAAAATATCTAAGTAGAAGTAAAAGTTAATAAGTTTATTAAAATAAAATATCTAATGTACCTTAACAATCTAAGGAAAGAAAAGCCATGTTCATTTATTTGCTGAAATAGAAAGTTTATAAATAACCCCCAAATAAAAGTACTTTGATGCATGCAGGTATTCATGAAAAGAAATATAAGCAATATGAATCTGTACCTAATTCTAGTAAATGTGCAGCTATAGTAATTGATATGCTTTGTAATTTGGGGAAGTTTAATGAAAACAAAAAAGGAAAAGTTTGTCATTTGGTTCCCTTCTCGTGATATAGAATGATATAAAACTTGGTTAGAAACCTTGCAGTTATATTCATTCTTTTATGTCACTCAGGAACCATTCAATGAATTACTTCTGCTCTGCACTTGATGTTAGAGGTTCAAATTATGGAAGCATATTCCTATAAACCTGAATTATTCCCAGGGAATATTTTTTAGGTACTATGATAAAATCTTGTCATTATCTTTTTTCTTCTGGATAAGTTAATAAGGGAGCAATTTTAGAAAATAAGTGATATTTCTATTTTTTGTTGGTCATTTCATTTAACCACTACCCATTATGTTTTTCGTGTGTATATTTCAAGTAGCTCAATGATGTCTGATGCTATATATATATGAGTATTTTATTACAACAGCATTATTTAGGTATAATTTAGATGCAACAAACTACACATACTTAAAGGGTAAAAACTGAAGTTTCAACATACGTACACAACCATAAAACTATCACCACAATCGAGAAAATGAACATATTCATCACATCCAAAAGTTTCTTCTGGCTTCTTAGTAATCTCTCTTTCCACCTTCCCTCCCTGACTCTAATCCATCACAGATCTGTTTTCTGTCATTACAGGATAGTTTGCATTTTCTAGAATTTTATGTAAGCAAAGTCATAAGGTATGTATTCTTTTTATCTGGCTTCTTTCAGTTGGCATAATTATTTTGATATATAGCCATGTTGTATGTGTCAATAATTCATTGCCTTTTATTCTTGAACAGCGTTCTACTTTATGGATACACTGCAATTTATTTATCCATTCACCTGTTGATGGACATTTGGGTTGCTTCCAGTTTGGGGTTGTTACAAACAAATGACTAAATATATGCGTGCAATTCTTTGTATGAAAATATGCTTTCATTTCTTTCGGGTAAATACTTAGGAGTATAGTGGCTGTATCAAATGGGTTTAAGTATGAGCATTTTATGGAAGTTTTACCTTTATTAAGACTTGTTTTATGGCACAGAGCACTGCTAAGAAATGTGCATTCTATTTTTCCTTGGGTAGAACATTCAATAAATGTCAATCAGGTCAAGTTGGTTGAGAATTTCATTCATGCTTCCTCTGTCCTTACTGATTTCTGTGTCTATTGCTCCTTCAATTGTTTAAAAAGAGGGCTATTGAAATTTTCCTCTTATAATTATGTATTTGCCTATTTCTCTTTACAACTATCCATTTTTGTTTGTATTTTATTAAGTGCATAACTTTTTAGGGTAGTTATGTTCTTTGTATCAACAGACCTACATATCATTTGGGAGTATACTTTGTCTTATAGTAATAGAACTGTTTCAGAATTCTTTTGATTAGTGCTACCATGGTGTATTTTTTTCATTCTGTTACTTTTAACCTAGTAGTGGCTTTATGTTAAAGCGGATTTCTTGTAGGCAATACATAGTTGGGCCTTCATTTTTTAATATCAAATCTGACAATCTCTGTCTAATAATTGGAGTGTGTGACCATTTACATTTAATGTGATTATTGATATACTTATCTTTTCTCAATTCCTTTACCCTCCTTTTCCTGCCTAATTTTGGATTAATTTGAGTATTGTTTATAAATTCATTTTATCTCTTTTGTTGGATTATTAGCTCTTTCAGTGGTTGCTTCAGAGTAATTGTATCTTAGAGTAATCTCTACCTTATGTTAGTACATTCAAGTTACATTCTTTACCTTCAGTATAACAGCCTTCAATACTTTACTTCCACTTGCCTGTTTCTGGCTTTTGTGTTATTATTTTCAAGCATCTTACTTCTACATATGTTCTAAATCCCAATATACTTGGTTATTAGTTTTGTGATGCTAGTTTGTAGTTGCCATCAAATTTGAAAAAAAATCAGCCATTTTTTCCTTCAGATATATTTTTTCCTCCCCTCCCCCCTTTTCTCCCTCAGGGATTTCACTTACACATGTATTACGTTACTTAATGTTGTTCCACTGCTCACTGCTGCTGTCTTATTTTAGTCTTTTTTTTCTCTCCCTGCTGTATTTTGGATCATTTCTATTGCCTTGTTTCCTAGTTCATTTATACATTCTTTCATGGTGTTTAATTAACACCTAATCTTGTCTGATGCATTTTTCATCTCAGCCATTGTAGTTTTCATCTATGGAAGTTTGATTTGGGAGATATATATATATATATCTTTAACGTCATTATTCAAATTGTCTATATTATTTAAATAAGAAATCATCAAATTTACCCTTACAATTTCTTAAAAGCTTTAATGAACTTTTCCTTTAATTATACCATCTGTGCCATTTCTTTGTCTGTTCTTATGGATTCGTTTTTCTCATTATGGGCCACATTTTTCTTCTAATTTTGCGTGCCTGGTAATTTTTATTGGAGGACAGACATTGCGAATTTTACCTTATTGTATACAGGTGTTCTGTGAACAATTCTTAAATTTTTTCTGGGACAGTTAATTTACTAGGTATTTAAACCCTTCTAGGTCTTGCTTTAAAACTTTGTAGGAAGGACCAGAGGAACATTTGGCATAAGTCTAAATTTTTTCCCCCTTATTGAAACAAAACCTTAATGAATACTCTCCCCAATATCCCATAGTTTTGAGCTGTTCCACTCTGTCTGGTAGGGATAGGAACTCTCCTCATCCCTCTGTAATAGCCAGGGATTATTCTCTCAAAGCCTTCCTGGTGCTGCTTTTACCTGCTTCAATACATTCCACACACATGGGTGATGGTTATTACTCAGCTATAGTCTCAATGGAGGTTCTTTCCAGGTGTTGGTTCTCTCTGACTCTGTGTCTCCATATCTGTCTCTTTCTGTGTGCAGCTCTCTCCTCTCCAGTACTCTGCCCTAGGAATTGGGTTTCTAGATAATCTCCATAACTCAGAATAACTGCTGATCTCTGCCAAAGCTCTCATTCCTACAATGAAGGTTAGAATCTCTCTTTAGGCTGTGAGCCTCATTTGTATCCAAACTTTTGGGGTTCATTGTCCTTTCTTTGACTGATGTGCAATGTATTAAAAACTGTTCTTTCATATGGTTTGTCTGTTATTTCAGTTTTTTTCAGGTTGGAGGATAAATTCAGGCCCTTTACCCAATCTTGGTAGGAAGCAAAAGTTCCTATAATTATCACATTGTATTGTGCTATGTGTTTTAAGACATGATTAGCAGATAATAAATATGTGATCCCAATTTTTACTTGAATATACATTAAAAATAATAAATGGAGCTACACAATGTTAACAGTGGTTACTTCAGAATAAAGGGGTTAAAATACTCCATGTTTTTTATTTACTTTAAAAGATGTATTTAATGAATGGCTTTAACTTTACAACAAATATAAAATGCCTTCACTCAGATTTCTACAGAAAATGGAGAAACATGGGGTTTGAAAAGGTATAGTAGATTCATGTAAGAGAAATCATATTTTTTCTCAATACAATGAGATATTTTAGAGAGATTGTAATTGCACATTCTATTTAGGTGATCAAATATCCATTAATTATCTTGCTCTGTGTAAGACCCTTGTGTGTGCGCTGTGGATCTATGAACAACATACTGCCTTTCACATGGCTATAACCCAAAGAGGTTTACTATCCAGCTGGAAGTGTATTTTAGGTTATCTTCCCTTGGCACTAGACCCTGGGACAAGGATTTGAAGACAGATTGTTTTGCGGGAAAAGTTACGCTATTGGGAAGATAGGAAAGAGAAGGCAATATCATGCCATTCTGTTATCGTGAGCAGCTTTAGGACAATCTTCAAAAAAGGTAAATAATGCTCCTTAAGTTATGTCCCCTCAAAGATAATGAATAACTAACTGGCATTTAAGCTGAAAGAAACCCAGTATACCTCATATACTTAAAAAAATGTTAATTTCTTTTTCTTTCTTTTTTTTAATGTTCACAGTTGTACAACTAGTAGTAGCACATGACAGACAAATCTCTCTTTCAAGACTGACTTCTGACTTTTTACCTGAGAAATGAATCTTGATCCTATAATTGCAAGTAATTAAAAAAATATGGATTTTTGTGGAAGTAGCAGGTAAAAATGAAAATGGTTGGATTCTATGCTAAAAAGCATGATATTATTTTAAAATACAACATTGCACACTTAAAAATTTTCCTTCAGTTAAGACCCTGAATGTGAATTTTCCTGGCAGGGGTATAAGGAAAAAGAGTTAGAAACATCTGAGTGCCAATATGATGCAATTCTTTATTCATGAGTTAAAAGTTTAAAGCTAGAAGGCCAGGGTTTTAGTATAGTGGAAAAGAACATTTTAAAAACACAATATGCATTAGCCTAATGACTAAATAGAGAAATGTATAAAACCATGGTAATAATTTAGGCATATTTTATGAATATATAGATATCATATAATAACTTTATAGAGATATTCTAATTTGGAGGTATTTATAAGAATATGTTATTGAATGCCAATATTGAAACTTATAAAGGAAAAAGCATAAAGAAAATTGAGAATGAATTCCTTCACTTTTCCTGTACCATCAAATAACATACAATGGACAAAATACAAAAGATTTAGCTCTTGGAATTTTTTAAGACCAAATTTATATTGTACATATCAAATTGAGTTTGTCATGGTGCTATTTACTGTATTAACATGGAGAAGTTAGTGCCCCTTTTACATTCTGGAGAAATTTAATTTGTTGGGATATTTTGCCACAGTACATTGACTCTCCTCAAGCTTGCTATAATAACCTAATAGAATGTTCTAACTTATAGAACCCATGGAAACTTCCCATAATATCAGGGACTATAAAGAAGAGTCTTGCATTTATACACCGTTATGGGCACAAACTTTCTTTTCATTGTCAACAGCCTTCATATCTTGCAATTATGAAATTTTCTATTTTCTCTCTCTTTTTGAGCCTCTGGACGTATATATAAAAGAAACTTTTGAAAACACATGTATGAATAATATGAACAGATAGATGTAGAGATGCAGGATTCTAATCATGGAAATTTTTTTTGTGGGGGAAGGGATTGCAGATTTAAGACGGTTTTGTACTAGAAGGGAATGACAATTTTATAAACAAATCCTCTGATCCACTGGCCTACAAACATGTATATCATATTTATGTAATTTGCTTTTGAATTTTAAAATAAAGATATTCATGTGATGAGTAAAATAATATTATTAATATGTAAAAAAGTAATTCCAATTAAAAAGTAACTCACAAATGCACTCTACCTCCCCCCACCCCCCAAAAAAGGAACCACAAGAAACCATGGGAGAGAACAAGCAAACTGGAAATTTGATCATTTTCACTACAGAGGCTTCAGTCTTATTAATAAGGCAAACCTATTCCTCTTTTTTTTTAATAGAGACTGTATAGGATTGATAGTTTTGTAAGCATAATCACCATGTAGTACAGTGTGTAAGGAAAGACTAGATACCTGAATAGGTCCTCTTTTAAGTGTGTTTGTGTTTGGGGTGGGGAGTAGGGAAGCAGTGTTCCGTCACTTAATAGTCAGGATAATGTATAGCTAAAAACATCAGAAAACCCAAAATTCAATGTCCTAAACAGGTTAAAGGCTTTGTTGTTGCTGTTTGTTTTTCCTTCAAGTCAAAATTAGTTTTAGCCACTCAAGATTGTTCTCAAGCAAAGGATGCTTTTCTATCTTCTGTTCTAACTACACTTACCACTTCAAATTCATCCTTATTCTTGTAAAATGGCTATTATACCACAAGCATTACATTTATAATCAAGGCAGGAAGAAGGAAGTAGAAAAATCAAAGGCTTTCTTTTTTGTGTCTTCTCTTCTTTCCATTTTTTTTAATTAAGAAGGGAAGTCAACTTCAGGAACAGTTGCCTACATCTCATTGTCACCTGTGATGTGGAAGAAGTAGGGACTTGAGTATATTTTCTTCTAACCTCCATAACAGATTAAGATGAAAAACAAGGGCTGGGGTTAGGCTGTAAGTACACTATTTGTGTAACAATTGTTCCAGGATGTAGGGAATCTCTAGCCGGTTTTGTCTGCTTCTTCTGTTGGCCGTGACTTATTTTGCCCTCCACTATACCGAAGCTCATCAGGGTTCACAGGGTGAGGTGAGAGTGGCTGAATATACAAAGGTCAAAGTGGACAACAGTACTCAGGTAATATCTTTACATTTTCCTGCTGACATAAAAATATTTTAAGCTTGGAAATACAAAGGCTGATTATCTAAACCCCCTCACATATTCAGAGTCCTCCAGAGAGCAATTTAAAGATTTGGTCATAAAAAATTTCACTGAAAAAATACATTCATTTATCTTAGAAAATATGTTAGTGATTTATAATGTAGATGGTTCCTCAAATTGACAAAAAAATCATAACTTATAATTTCACCTAACAGGAATTACCCTTGGATTGCCTGATTTAGAAATATGCTCAACATAAAATGTGCATTTTTTTTCTTTAAATCTCCAGGAAAAATATATGCACCCAATGGAAATTCATGAAGTGTTAATTGAGGATGATGAAGTGGCTCCCCCCTGCCAATACAAATGAGGAAAATAAAAATTCTTTTAGACAGTTTTCCATTAAAAGAATGAAAGGCTACTGGGAAATTTTTCCAGTCTTTGAGATGCCTACAACTGATAGCAGATAATATCATGTCTGTGTTGGAAAAATATTTCTTTGAGTGCATCAAGTATAGTCATGTTTCTTTCTACTGGAGATGCCCCTTGCTGGAAAGCACTTTCTATTGACAGCCCAATTGGAAGTGTCACATTTGTAAGTACTCTTCACACGATGATTCCCAAGGACTAATTAATAGTTAATATTACATATGCAGTCTCTTGGCATCTTAGAGTGAGTTTCATCCCACAGTCACCATGATGGAGAGACAAGGAATATTCCAATATTTGGGTCCTTTGTTCTTGGCCATGTGTTGCATTTTTAAACTTCTTCTGGACTTGACCACTCAACTCTAAGCTCAGCTATTTCACAGATTAGTTCTATCATATTTGCTTCTGGCTGCATTTCCCTCAGCTAATCAGTATGGCTAGTATATTCCATGAGCAAAGTTTTCCCATTCCTTCTCCAGTTGAAAATATTGGCATGCTCATTCTATTTTAGGGGTCTGTGGTAGTTAGATTCAGTTGTCAACTTGGCCAGGTGAGCGTACCTAGTTTTGTTGCTGCGGATATGAGCCAATGGTACGTGAACCTCATCTGTTGCTGATTTACATCTGCAGTCGGCTAGGAGGTGTGCCTGCTGCAATGAAGGACGTTTGACTTAATTGGCTGGTGTTTAAATGAGAGACCGCAATGTAGCACAGCCTAAGCAGCTCGGCATTCCTCATCTCAGCACACGCAGCTCAGCCCAGGCCTTTGGAGATGCAGAAAGAAGTCACCCTGGGGAAAGTTGTTGGAACTCAGGGGCCTGGAGGGAACACCAGCAGAGACCATCCTGTGCCTTCCCACATAAGAAAGAACCTCAGTGGAAAGTTAGCTGCCTTTCCTCTGAAGAACTAACAAATTACATCCCCTTTTATTAAAAGCCAATCCGTCTCTGGTGTGCTGCATTCCGGCCGCTAGCAAACTGGAACAGGGTCCAACCATTTTCAGCTTCACTTGCGATTGCTTTGTCCCTTGTCCTCATCATCACTGGCTCTGCCCACAGCCCAGGTGAAAACATGGCTCTCAGCATGTGAAGTTTGGGTGCCCTGAGCCTGTTTCTTTGCGAAGGACATTGGGTAGGATTAAAGAGAGAGGAGGGGAAAGACTTTTCCTTCATTAAGTTGGCCAATTCCTTTCAAAGCTTGCAGTTGGAGCTACCACAAACAGCAAAATGCTCCTTGAGTTTAAAAATTTGTGTTTAATTTATTGGTAGGATTTTTATTTAAAACATACCAACTTATATGATAAAATCATCTTTTTTCTCTCCCAGGAAAAACAAACATTTTTACATGTCAATTATGAATTTGTAAAATAAAACTTCTAAAATAAATTTTATACTTCAAAATTGTTTTTCCATCTCAAATATAATTAGCTGATAAGATACAGTTAGCTGGAATATTCCCAGGCAACTTTTATATGAAAAATTATGTTACCCTGGATAAGTCCTGATCTTAAATTGTATTAAAATGTAATAAAATGACATTTGTGGTGGGTACAGTGTAGTATTAATTCTTTTTGCTATGCTTTAATTTTACCAAATCAGGAAGATGCTCACAGTAAAATTGAAATCTCATTTATGTGGAAAGTTGGTATGTCAAATTCAAATTCAATTCTATTTCCAGATATTTACCCACAAGTTGTATGAGACAGAAGAATTTCTCCTTCCTTTTATTTTGCTATGTCATGTAGAAGAACTGCTAGCCCAGGGAAAATGAAGATGAACAGCAAGTCATGATTCTGAATCCAGTTTATAGAGCCAAGGAGATTAAATATACCCTAACTACTAAGACCTGCAGTGATTTCACTGAGTTTGTTGCTTTTTTGAAGCATCCTTAAAAATTGACAGACTGTCAGGCTCCCAGTGATGGAGTCCAGCAAATATAGTAGTAGTAGTAATAGTGGCTGCAGTGGCAGCAGTAATAGGCGTGGGAATAGTAGTAAAACAATTATGTGGGGGGGAACATGCTCAATGATTTAAAAGTATTAGGTCCATCCATTCAATCTTCATCAAAACCCCATCTAACGTTTAGATGATGACACTCAAGTTTGCAGAGGTCGTATAAGTTTTCCCAGGCTCACACAGCTGGGAAGTGATAGAGCCAGATATTGAACCCATGCCTTGGTAACTCCAGACACTCCTAGTTAAATGCTCTTTTCCTTAAGTGCAATGTCTGCTGCATATGAGGCATTTAACATCTTTGCATGGAAAAACTGATTGATCTGTTTTGGCAAATAAATCATGAAACAGAAATTAAATCATCTGTTCATTTCCCCCGTTTCCCAACTCCCTATGTACCCATACCATCTGTGATGGTTTGGAGCTGGATGTATCCCAGAAAAACATGTTCTTAACTTTATCCATTCTAGTAGATATGAACGCATTGTAAGTAGGATCTTTTTTATGAAGTTATTTCATTTAAGGTGTGGCCTACTTCAATCAGGATGGGTCTTAATCCTATTATTGGAGTCCTTCATCCGTGAATGAAATTCAGAGAGAGAGAGAGAGAGAAAGAGAGAGAGAGAGAACCACAGAAGGGGCAGCCAGAAGCTAAAATCAACAGGACCCAGAAGACACTCCGCTGTGCCTTTCTAAGTGTGACAAGCTGAGGACCAAGGATTGCTGGCAGCCAGCCCCAGAACAATACGGTCTTAGGGAAGAAAGCATCACTTTCATTTGGACCTTCTCTTAGTCTGAAAACCATAGGCAAATAAATTCCCATTGTTTAAGCCAAACTATCACATGGTACTCACTTAAGCAGCCAAGGAAACTAAAACACCATCTATTCACAACACAGCAATTAAGTGATTGTTTTATATATAGATTAGATCATGCCACTCCCCTATTTAAACCCTCTAGCTCTTTCTTTTTAGAATAATAATAATATTATACAGACAATAGGAAAATAATAATCTACAAAACTCTATATGACCAAGTCTAAGCTACCGCATTGAGTACCATTTCAGCCCCATTTCTGTCCTCCCCTCACCCAATCCTCACTATATTTGAGCTTCATTGGCCTTCTCTCTGTACTTCTGAACATGCTAATGCTATCTCTTATCTCACGGTCTTTGTTTTTGATAGCCCTTATATTTGGAACACTCTTTTTCATTTTCTCCTTGTTTAGCCCCTCCTCATCATTTGCCTATACAAAAGACTTCCCTATCTATAAAGAAGCCTATTTGAAATATATGCCTGCAATAATCTTGTATCGCATCACCTTGCTTTCCCTTCATCCTAGTAGATATCATTTTCTTACCTGAAATTTGTCATTGGTTTACTTGTCGGCTTTTTGGTTTTCTATTAGTTTATTTGTGACTTGTTTTTCCAATTCTATCTATTAAAGCTAAGCTCCATGAAAACGGGAACAATTTCTGCCACCTAATAATACTCTTGATAAATAATTGCTTAATGGATAGATTGATGAATGAAGGAAAGTGCTTTGCATGATTGGAACAAAAAAAACTAAAACCTCCTATATGAATAGGAAAAATTAGATTTAAACTTGATATGAAGTGAATGAATTTATTGATTTCTTTTAAGTTACTCATATTAATCTATTTTTGTGTGAGTTGGAGATTTTAATTAATGAGAATTTAGTCTGATATTTTCATCAGAAAGTTATGAATATTTCAAAAAGGTAAATGTCTTTTTAAAAAAGCAATTATTTTTAATTAGACATTCCCCCCTACATGAAATAAAAAACACAAATCGTAAGAATATATTGTTTGATGAATTTTATATATGCAAGCACTTGTACAGCCTACATACATTTCTATTTCTACTCCAGAAAGTTTCCTCATGTCCCTTGACTGTCAGTCATAACCTTTACAACCACTATTCTGACTTCTAACCCCATCGATTAGTTTTTCTGTTCCTGAATGTTATATAAATTGAATGACACAGATTATATTCTCTTTTGTTCAACATAACGCTTTTGAGATTTACTCCTTTTTCTGAGTATATGGGTAGTTCTTTTTCTTTTTGGTGTATAGTATTTTATTTTTTGAATGTGCCACAATTTGGTTATCCATTCTGTTGATGAACGGTTGGAATCTTGACAGTTTTATACATTATAAATTCTATGATTATTATAGATGTCTTTTTATGAAGATAGCACTCATTTTTCTTGGGTACATAAGTAGGAATGGAATTCCTGATTAGTTTTTATATATTTATTAGAAACCTCAAGAGAATTTTCCAACATGGTGGTGCTGTTTTTCTCATCAACCAGCATTATACAAAAGTTGTTAAACACCACCACCAATATTTGGTTTGTCAGTCTCATAGCTCATTATAGTTTTCATCTGCAATTCCAAATGAATAATGATTGTGAGCATCTTTCATTTATTTATTGACCATTTGGTTATCTTATCTTATTGTGTGCTTGCCAAGTTTTGCCTGTTTTTTTTTAATTGAGCTCTAAAACTCTCCAAGAAATTCTTAAAAATTGTATTTTGTAGTTCTATAATTTCCATTTTTGTTTTTTGCTGGTATTTTTTGCTAATTTCCTTAGCATATTTATAACTTTAAAAAATTTTAATGCTAATTCTAATATCTGCATTATGTGTGGGACTTCTAATGCCATACTTTTCCCGCTAAGTCTGGGTCACACTTTCCTACCTCTTTGTACATCTTGCAACTTTTAATGGTATTTAAAATTATTGTATTTAAAATAACCAATCAAATATTTTTCTTCAATAATATGTGTTCTTTCTGTTCAGTAGCTAGTGGGAGGGACTGATCATTTTGTTCAAACCAGGTATTAAACTGAATTGAAAGTGGATTATAGCTTTAATGAGCTTTTATTCCCTTCTGGTTTAAAATGCCTGAGGGTTGTACCTGTCTGGTGTCTACTCCAGGCCCATGCATTTAGAAGGACTTTGGGATGTAAGCATCAGAAGACTGTGGAGGTTCCTTTCTGCTGTCCAGCCAGCCCAACCTTTGATGTTCACCACTACTGCCAACAAAGAAGCTTCTGTTTCTCCCATGTGTTTCTCCATGGGAGGAATCAACAAATGAGTGGGGAAAAGAAGCTCTGAATTTGGAGCTCCTAGTTCTTACATTCTGTTACTCCAGCCCAACAGTTTAAAGTTTCACTGCTTTCTTCCCACATCAGCATATTCCCAGGCCTATGACAAACTCAAACCTGCACCATGTTGCACCAAACTACAGCACCTAGTTTCATAGATCTCTGTTCACTCAGCAAAGTCTGGCTCCTATTTCACTTCTTTTAATTTCACTGTGTCAAGGGTATATATATATATTTATATACATCTAAATATATGATGCTCAGTTTATTAAATTTTTAGTGTCAAGAATATATATAATATATACACACACATATATATGATGCTTTTAAATTTTTAATGGTTATAGTGGGAACAGCAATGTGTTATCATTTATATCCTAATCAGAAGTAGAGCTACTGGCATATTTTCAATAGCTTTTTCTGTCAGATATTATTTTATAAATTCCTTGAAGATAACAATGTTCATTTCTTCTTCCTTGGTTTTTATGGAGGCATCCAGAGTAATTATTTAAATCCTAGTTAGATCCTGAGTGGGAATGACACTTAGAAAGCAGCATGCTGTCCATGTAAGGGAGTACGTACTTCCATTTTTCTGATAATGAAAACTATATGGTCAAACATACCTTTATCTCATCTGTTTAAATTTGAATTTCATAGACAAAAGTCTTCTGTTGTATTTAATTGCTTTATGTCCTAGTAGTATAAGTTGTTTGTTAATATTTATGATGATTGAATGATACAAAAATTTACCAACATTGTCTCTATCTCGATTTTCTATTATATATTCAAATAAGTAACTATTTTTACATCTATATGACTTATCAGTAACTTTAAGTATTTCCTTCATTAATCAAGACTTATTTGTGAGGTTCAGCTTGGGAAGCCTAGACTCTGATTTTCCCATAGCCAGAATAAAGGAGACCAAGGAGGAATTTTTTTTTTAATTTTTATTAATTTAGTCAGTATTTATTGAGAGAGTCAGCATATTTTAGTGATCAATAATGTAAGAGTATGAACTCCAGAGCCATACTTAGTGGATTGAAACTCTAGCTTTTCAAATTACTAGCTATGTGTTCTAGTTTGCTAGCTGCCAGAATGTAACATACCAGAAATGGAATGTCTTTTTAAAATGGAGAATTTAATAAGTTGCTAATTTGCAGTTTTAATGCCATGAATATGTCCCAATTAAAGGAAGTCTATAAAAATGACCAAATTAAGGCACCAACAAGAGTTTACCTTCACTTAAGAAACACGGGTGAGGTTCAGAGTTTCTCTCCCAATTGGAAAGGCACATGGTGAACATGGCAACATCAGCTAGCTTTCTTTCCAGGCTTCTTCTTTCATGAAGCATCCCAGGGGCATATTCTTTCTTCATCTCCAAAGGTCTCTGGCTGCATGGGCTCTATGGTTCTCATGTCTCTCTTGTAATATTTTCCTCTTTTAAGGGATTCTAGTAAACTATTCAAGACCTCCTAGAGTGGGTAGAGTCACATCTCCCTCTAATCCAAGGTTAATACAACTGGACGAGTCACATCTCCATGCAGATAATCTAATTGAGTTTCCAACCCATAGTAATGAATAGGAATTAAAAGAAGCAGCTGCCTCCACAAGGAGGATCAGGATTAAAACATGGCTTCTCTAGGGGACAATTTCCTTTCAAACTGGCACACTATGATTTTAGATAAATTACTTAATCATTTTGCACCTCATTTTACCCACTATAAAATAGGGATAGTAAAAGTATTTACTCAATAGAGTTGAAGTAGTATTAATTAATTAATGTCTGCTAATAAATTGAAACAATGCTTTCTAGGCAATGTTACATAAATGTTTATTATTATTCGTGCTATTTCTAATATTATGCTACCAGGGTTATAAAGATAGAAAGATGAATAAGTATTGTCCTATTTTGAAGAATTATGGTCTTTTGTGGGAGGAACAAGTTGCGGCATAATGTCACAAATATATATATGTAACTGTTTTATAAGCTTCATTGAACAAAGTCCATTGGCTTCTCAGAGTGTAAGTAACTACTTCTAAGCTTGGTCTTGATGTATTAGTTGGAACTTCCCAAGGGAGATGGGATACAGCACAGTGCCAATTGAAGCCCAAAGAAAGGAAATTCAATGTACAAACTCAGTTATAAACAAACAAACTAGTTGGGTATCCTGGGATCTAAGAAGTCCTTTGAGATAAAAAGGTAGATTTCTGTGTGTGAGCATAATTGAAGATGGATAAAGCAAAGGTTGAATCATAAAGACTATATAGACCAAGCTAAGACATTTTTGATTAACCTGATGGTGGAGATCAAATGAACTCTAAGTAATTGCCATTATTATGGAAACTTGTATATTTTAATATAATTTGAAGAAAACTCTGAGTGTGGTGGACAGACTAAACAAGTGAGAGTCCAAAAACCTAGGTATTATGTAGGAGACTGGTGCAACATTTCAGGAGTTCAATGGAAACAGTTGGTACAAAGGTCACACTTATGAGAATGTTAAGTGGAGACTGGCTTGGTGAGACCTTTGTAAGGATTGAGATTTGATGACCAATTTAATATGGTATGTGAGTGAGAAGGTGATTTAGGATATTTAGAACAATGCACTGGCATTTGTAAGTGCTCAAAAAAAAAGACAAAGATATTCAGAGATATTTTGACTGACTTGATCATGTAGAAGGGGAACTTTACAATATAACCTGAGGACCGGTAGATTTTGAAAGGCAGACAATGTGGAAAAGAGCAAGCATTTCAGTCTAAGACTCTTTTCAGCCCTATTTCAATTGTCCAAATTAAATGAGAGAAAACTTACCCTCTTTTCAGCAGCAAGAAACAGGAATCTAAGCTAGCCTTTCAAAGTTCAGATATTTACTCTGACATTTCAAGAATCAAAAACAATGTGTCTTTGAGTTATCTTAGTTATAAATGCAAAACTCAGAAAAATGCTTTCATCCATCTGGAGGAAAATATATCTGTCTAGCAAAAAAAAAGATATAAATTTCATCTTTCATGTTTTAAAAAACTAAATTTATATTTACCAATGTAACTGTTATACACTTATGCATTTTAATCATCTCTTAAAAATATTTTATGGAGTAAGCAAAAATCAATCACCTAGAAAAAAGCCAAAGAATATCAGGATGCTTGCTCCATACATATGGCACCTGGGGTATATTTCCTATAGTCTCTGTAAATGTTATGTCCTGAGTGTCTTAGTAACTTGACATTCAATTTTGTTTTTCACTTTTGATTTTACTTAGAGACAACTAAATGACTTCTACATATGAAGACATTGAGCTTTAAAATTTGTAATATCAATCATTTTCAAAGAAAAATAAGGGAGTGCACATGACATTGATTTATAAAGAGATGTTTATATGATATACATAAAATGTAAGCTTACATGTCTGGCTTATGAATAACATTGAATTGTTTTCTAGGCAATGCATTACTTCTGAAGCATATGTAAATCTATGATATTACTTCTCATTGGTAGATTTCCTTGCCAAATATGTCAGTAAGTACAGATAAGGGAGTCAAGATTCATGTACAATAGAAGACCTATTCATATTCTGAGGCTATGAATAGTGACTTTGGGAGAGGAATTGCTCTTATACCTATTAAATTCAGCATTCAGTTCATTTCATAAAATAATGTGAATAAAACCACCTCTTAATGATATAAAGTTTTCTTTGAGGAAGAATATGCTCATTTGTTATGTGACTTACACAAATACTTGGAGGCCTGAAAAATCCTTCTATTATGTCCCAAATATGAGAGGGTTAAAACACTGGTGTTCAAAGTAATGTTAGCAGAGATGACATCAGCATAGTGGGAGAGTAAGATGTTCCCTCTGGAAGATGTCCCTCCACAGAACTTTTAAATAACAGGGAAAACCTGGTGGAATCATTTTTCTCAAAACTCCAGAAAACAATTAAAGTACTGCAATAACTGGACAAGCACTGGATCAAGAAAAAGGCAACTTGAAAATACTAGGGAAACCTCATGGCACCATTACCAACCCAACCTGGTTGGTAATAGTTGTGGAGGGAGCAGGGTAACCCCTATGCACATACTTGAATGCATGTGTGCCTGTCCAATCTATGGGTAACAGAACAAAAGACTGAACTAGGATATTTGTCTCTGGCTTACCATCCTAGAACTTGCCCTGTATCCAGAGGCAACTTGCAAACAGCTAAATCAGTGTAAGAAACAGTCACATTGCAGTAGCCTGGGGTAAAGAATTACTGGCTTTAAGACACACAATAAAGCACCCAGGATGGGGTAAAGACTATTTCATGAGAAGAGAGGACAATTGGATCTCTGTAAATGAGGGAATTCCTAAGGCACACGCCAGGATGCATTTATGTCTGTAGCAATCTGTTAAGTGGCAACTTGAAGGACTGAACCAGGCCTACTATCCTGAAACTTGTTCAGCATATAGAAGTGGCTTTAGGACAGAGACTATGCTATAATAAGGCAATTCATTGATACTTCCTGGGTCAAAGTATTGCCAGCTTTGAGACATAAAAATATAGCATCCAGGATTGGGAGAAAAGACTGATTCTTCAGAGAAGAGATAATATTCAGGTTCATGAAAATGGGGAAATTTCTAAGGTCACATATGTGCGTGCAAGGATAAGAAATATGCTCAGAAGTGATGAGGAGTGCAGTGCACATTAACCTTGGGATGTCCTTTTGTCCCATTGCTATAATGGATGGCTAAACTTGGAATGAGAATTCTCACACAGATCTACTTGCAGAGATTGGGAAACGTATTTTGTTTGATTTTTTTTGTTAGCTCTTAGCATTCAAGGAAATCTCAGTCATAATACTAGCTGTGTTAAGGCTTAAGGGATAGATATCTCGTTGACTAAATTCCAGAGGGAACACATTAAAATATTAAAAATGTCCAGTGGGCAACAAAAAATTGCAAGGCATGCGAAGGAACAAGAAATGATAGACCACATAAAGGAGTGAGGAAAAGCTTTAGAAATTAAAATTGGAAAAAACCCCAGAATTTGGACATATAAGAAAAAGACTTTAAAGTGTTTTAAGATGCTCAAAGCACTAAAGGAAAACATGGACAAAGAACTATGTTAGGAAACATTGTTTCTATCATAGAAATATCAATAGGAAAATGTTAGTTGATAAAAACAATTTCAATAGAGATACAAATCATAAAAAGGAACCAAAGAGAAACAAAGTTTTACCTAAAGGGTTTGAATGGTAGATTGGAGCTGGCAGAATAAAGAATTAGTAAATATGAAGATAAGGCAATTGAAATGATCCAGTCTGAGAAGCAGAAATTTAAAAATTAAGAAAAGTTAATAGAGCCAAAGAGACCTGTGAGATACCATCAAGTAAACCAATATATTCATGGTTTGTCCCAAAAGGAGAAGAAAGAGAGAAAAGGGCAGAAAGAATATTAGAAGATATAATGGCTATAACTTCTCAAATTTAACATAAGGTATAATTATATACATCCAACAAGTTTCAAACTCCAAATTGTATAAACTCAGATAGACACACTGAGACATTTTATAATTAAACATTTGAATGCCAAAGACAAAGAAGGAATCTTGAAATCAACAAGAGAGATTTAGTGTGTCATGTACAAGGGAGCTTCAATAATTTTCAGTGCTGATTTCTCATCAGAAATGATGGAGTTGAGAAGACATTGGAATGGCAAATTTAAAGTGCTGGAGGAAAAGAAAAATTCAACAAAGAATCCTCTATTTGGCAAAACTTTCCTTCAGAAATGAGTGAGAGATTAAGATATTTCAAGATAACCAATAACTGAGAGAGTTTATTATCACTAAGCCAGTCGTACCAGAAATGATATAGGGAGTTCTTCAGGTTCAAAGGAAAAGACACTAGACAGCAGATAAAGGCACATGATGAAATAAAAGTCTCTAGTAAACTAACTACATGGATAAATACAAATATCAAGACTACTGTATTTTTAGTTTGTAACTCCACTTTTTAGTTCTCACACAATCTAAAATGCAAATACAAAAAAGTCAGGAAAAATCCATGTTTATGAGTATGCATTGTATAATGATGTAATCTGTGACAAGATCTCCATAAAAGTGGGATGTTGGAGGGATATAGTGAAATAGTTCTTGTATGCTATTGAAGTTATGTTGGTATCAGGCCAAATGAGTTTGCTATAGATTTAGGATTTAAAGTTAGGCCCATGGTAACTATGAAGTAAAGATCTGAAAAATATTCATAGAAGGATATGAGAAGTGATTCTAAGGGATTCATTTCAAAAGATAAACTAAAAAGAAAAGAAGGTAGTAATGGAATAATTAAAGGACAAAAGGTTAAAAGGCTTATTAAAACCAAATGACAAAATGACAGAAGTAAGCCCTGAATTATCAGTAGTTGCTTTAATAGTAAATATGTTATACACTCTAGTCAAAAGGGAGAGGATGGCAAAATGGATAAAAAATGATGACCTATCTATAAGATGATTACAAGGATTCACCTTAACATCAGAGACAATAGTAGGTTGAAAGTGAAATTATGGAAAAAATATTTCATGCAATTAATAACCAAGAGAGGGGGCAGATGGCTATACTAATAACAGTTAAAATGGACATCAAGTAAAAACTATTACAATGGACATTGTATTTATATAAATTTGAATATGTGTATATATATGAATATATACATATATACAATATAAATGTACATTATATATTGATACAGGAGTCAAGAAGATATGAGATATAGCAATTGTAAACATAAGTGCACCTAACAACACAGGCCTCAAATATATGAAACACTGACAGATTGGAGTGAAGAAAAAGACACTTCTACATTAATAATAGGAGACTTCAACACAACGCTTTTGATAATGGGTATAAGACCTAAACAAAAAGGTCAATAAGCAAATAGAGGACTTGAACCATACTGTAGACCAAGTAGGGATAAGACATACAGAATAACAGAATCAGAATACACATTCTTCTCAAGTGTACATGGATAATTTTCTAGTATCAGGTTAAAAAGTCTCCATATATTTGAAAAGATTAAAATAATAAAAAATATATTCTCTGACCATAAAGGAATGAAGCTAGAAACTAAAAACAAGAAGTGGAATATTCACAAATATGGAAAAATTAAACTATATACTCTTCAACAACCAATGTGTCAAAGAATGAATCACAAGGGAAATCAAGAAATATCTTGAGAAGAATGAAAAAACACAACATATCAAATTTCATGGGATGCAGAAAAGATAGTGCTGAGAGGGAAATTTATATTAACAAACCTTTAGCTAGAGTAACAAAGAAAAAGATAGAGGACACAAATAAGAAAATATTAGAGTTGAAAAGGTAGACATTACTACTGACCTTATAGAAATAAAAAGGATTGTTAGAGGGTACTATAAACAATTGTACACCATTAAATTTGATAATCAGGAATAAATAGAAAGATCCCTAGAAAGGCACAAATTAGATAACCAGACTCAAGAAGAAATAAAATTTCTCAACAGATCAATAACAAGTAAAGAGATTGAATCAATAATCAAAAACTTCCCAGCAAGCAAAAGACCAGGATCAGATGGTTTTATTGGTGAAATTTACCAAATATTCACAGGAGAGTTAATACAAATACTTCTTAATCTCTTCTAAGAAATTGAAGGTAGAGGAAAACTTTTCAACTCATTCTGTGAAACTAACATCACCCTAATAACAAAGCCAGATAAAGACATCATAATACAAGATTACAGACCAATATCCCTTAGGAATACAGATGCAAAAATCCTCAAAAATATACTATGAAATTGAATCAAATTGCATATTAAAATAATTACATACCATGACTAAGTGGGATTTATCACAGGAATGCAAGGGTATTTATTTCAACATAAGAAAATCAAAGCCATGGACAGTTTTCACGTCTATTCTACTTTTGAAAACCTTGGTAGTGAAAGTATGTAGAAAATTAGGTAAAAAATGCAGGGAGACTTGTAATCAGGAGAGGATACTTTTAATACAGAAAATATAGTAAAGGGTGTTGATATTAAATTGGCAAGGATACAAAAAGTAAAAATAGCTAATAAGAGAGAGATGAATATTTTTGAGCGCAAAGGAACTTGTAGAAGTCTGCCTTTGTTATGTGCTAGACCCTTTTCTGATATTATGCATATATGTTACATATCATATATATCATATTCCTTACAACTCTGTATGGTTGATATATTATTGCCATATTATAGATAAGATACAGAAAGTATAAGCAACTTGCCCAGGTCCAAGAGCTAGTAAGTGATGAAATAGAACTTAACCCAGAACCTAAGCTCAGAACTGTGGACTTGTTAGTAGGAAAGTGAGTATTTTCCTGTTTCATTACCTCTTCCTACATGATGCATAGGCAAGGTCATCAACTGAAGAGTGCAAAAGTGGTGATGGTGAGGGAGATGAAGAGAGATTTAAGAAGAGTTAAGAAATGTATGAAAGAGTAGTTAGGGACAACAGGAGAGTAACCCTAGAAAGGGAATATGGTGTGATTTCCATGTAGTAGCAAATATTCATTTGGGTTTTGTGAAAACAAATTTATAGCAATACAAGTGTTTCTAGTTTTCTCTGTGAATCCAGGTTAAAGAAAGTAGATAGCTGGGTTCATTCATGGTTAAAAGTGTTTTTGGATGTGTTTTGGCAAGGAAATTGAGGATATTTGCAAAGAAACATCAAATATAGGGTGTAAATTTATTTGTCTATATTTTGCCCACCCCGTGTTCCCACTAGAACATCCTGGATTAGAATGGGTAAAAAAAAAATAATAATCTTGCCCATGGGAGGCTGAATTGTGTACTCCAACAAACACATGTTCTTAATTTTAATCCACGTCCCTATGGATGTGAACCTATTGTAAATACAGATGCTATGTTTACTTGAGGTGTGGCAAACTGTACCAGGGTGAGCCTTGATCTGGATTACGGGAGGTTTTATATAAAGAACCTGGAACTCACTGATATGAGAACATAGAGAACATTGCCACATGACCAGAGACAGAAATACAAGCCAAGGAACCACAAGGATGGCCAGTACCCAGCGCCAGAATGCTACATTCCTCCAGGGGAAAGCAAGCTGCCAATATCTTCATTTTGGACTTCTTTCTAGCCTTAAAACCATGAGCCAATAAATTCCTATTTTTCAGCCAATCCATTATGTGGTGTTTTCATATCAGCCTGGCAAACTAAGATAGTGCATCAAATTCTGATTTTATAAGATTAAAACTGAAAATATTTAAAGAAAAAGAGAATAAAGAAAATAATGCATAGCTAATTACCTGTGCTATTATAATAGGCCCTATTTGGAGCAGCACTAGAGAGTCATAATTTATAATAGTAGGCTTTGAATAAATAATTTTAGAGTATCTGCCAAAAATGCTAGTAATATTATGCCCCATACACATTGCTGAGATTTTTAATATTTTTTCCCAAAACATGTAGCTTTAGAGGCAGAGTATTTTCCTATACTTTTGCTCTTTTTTTCCCTTAACATTTGTTTTCTTAAAGCTGTTTCCTATGTCTAGTTCTTCCATATTTACATACACTATCAAAATTGCAATTTCAGAAAAATAAATGTTGATTAAAACAGTTTTCTATCATTTAAATGGGAAAGACATGATACTAATTGCTCAAAAAAATTTAAGCAGTAGTGGTGGGTAAATTGAATCATTGAAGAGAAATGTGCTGGTTTAAGGTCACCATTTCATACATGCATCATTCATTACCCACAGTGACACTATATTGCCTATTCAAAGTTATCTCAAAGCCCAAAACAAATACAGAGCAAGGTCTAAGCTGGTGAGGAATGGGGTTTATTAGCATTTTTACCGATTCTTGCAAATAAAGCTTCACTAAATGAATCCACATGGGATTGTTCTCAAATAGATATTTTTCTCTACAAATCTTTCAAGGGATCATGGATTATGAATTTCACAGCCATAGACAATGTTAAACTTATCTTATTCCAAACTCAAATACACATTTATTTCTGAGTTTTATGCATAATTGTCCACCATATATTACATTAAAAACACTGGTTTATGCCTGTGTCATAATTACAAAGTACAATCAGAAATCAATATGCAAAATTTGGAAAAGGGCTTACTAAATACTAGAATTTACTCAGATATCAAAATCTATTGTGGTGAAAAATAGTATTTCTTAATTAAAATTAAAGGAATCTAATCAAAAGAAGTGGCTATAATAAATAAGCTCTAAAATATCATGACAATATAAATGTTATGAAAATTAAGATCTTTCTTTTATGTCACTTGACTTTAACAATGACTATCAGAATGAGAGCATGGTTCAGTCAGTGGTGGGATGAACAAAATCAAGGGACTTTACAGCTGAAACTCAAATAGGTATGCTGGAATGAAATGGGGAGTTAAGAACAGGACATTCCAAGATGATCAGTGGAAGCCCAGCATGGAAATTAGAAACAAAAAAAAATGGTGTGGTAGGTTGAATTATATAGTCCAGGAAAAAAAAAAAAAACATGTTCTTAATCCATTCATGAGAGTAAATAGGACCTTTTGAAGATCTTATTGATAGTTAAGGTTGTGGTCAACTGTATTAGTTAGGGTTCTCTAGAGAAACAGAATCAACAGGAAATATTCATAAATATAAAATTTGTTAAAGAGTCTCATGTACCCATGGGAATGTAGAGTTCAAAATCTGCAGGACAGGCTGTGAAGCTGATGACTCTGATGTAGGGTCTGGACGAACTCCACAGGAGAGGCTTGCCACCTGAAGCAGGAAGAGAGCCTGTCTCTTCTGAATCCTCCTTAATAGGCTTCCAGTAATTAGATTAAGCATCAATCATTAAAAAAGATACCCCCTTTGGCTGATTACAAATAGAATCAGCTGTGAATGTAACCAATGTGATCATGATTTCATTCTATGAAATGTCCTCATAGCAAAAGAGAGGCCAGCACTTGTCTAACCAGACAAGCAGGTACCACCACCTGGCCAAGTTGACACATGATCCTTACCATGACAGTCCACCCCTTGTTAACTTGACAGCTATACCCATCACCTTAAACCATACCTAATTTCTAAATAGAAAACAATAAAAGACATTTTTTTCTCACCTAACAATGCTCAATTGTTCTGCATATAGCTGGAAAACACATTAAATCTCTCCAGAATAGGGTGCAAGTCCTTGGGTAATATTCATTCTTAAACTTGATATCTTACAACATAAATAGTATAACATGAATAAATGGCATTACAGTCCTCATTTCTGTAATAGATCATGTGGCTGAAGTTCATATTGATCACTACCTTCTTCCACTACCCATTCCATGTTCCTTTTACACTGAGCAAGCACTTCAGTTGGCCATGGCTCTTTGCCTAGGGGGTTGACCCAAACCTTGATTCCTGAAGTTTCAGAGCCATTGGTAGCCCTGCCTAGACTAGGTTGTTGCAGTTTTCCATTGATTTTAATCACAGGAAATCACATGTTAGTACTAAAAGACGCCCTAAGGGATCTCCTATATTCCAGGAAAACTCTTCTTTACCTCCATTGTGTAGTTGCAGTCCTATTTCCCCTGATAGTCAGGGTCAATCACCCCAGCCAGTAATGTAATCCCCTTCTTGGCTTGTTGATCCATAGCATGAGTAGCCCAAAGTGACCAGGTGGCAGTCTTAGATTCCAGTTCAATGGAATAATTGTTGTTTCTCCTGGTGGAAGCATCCCACCTTTTGGAACACAAACCTGTAGACCAGCAGAGCTCAGGGTTGCAGGGACAGGAAGCAAAAATTTTCCTAGTGGATCATTGTGGGTAATAGTGAGTGATGCCATTCCCATTTCCACCCCTTGATTCCTGGACCCATGGATCCTGACTATGGGAGAAACAGTGCCATACAGTGGACAC
Organism: Myrmecophaga tridactyla; assembly: GCA_004026745.1. Taxonomy (NCBI): domain Eukaryota; kingdom Metazoa; phylum Chordata; class Mammalia; order Pilosa; family Myrmecophagidae; genus Myrmecophaga; species Myrmecophaga tridactyla. The sequence goes on along the minus strand of PVIY010028028.1, from coordinate 6,427 downwards.
AGAGCATTCACAGCTTCCTGGAGAACATTACCCCAGCCCTTCAAGGTATTGCCACCTAGTTGCCACAGTAATTGAGTTTTCAAAAGGCCATTCCACCATTCTATCAATCCAGCTGCTTCTGGATGATGGGAAACATGGTAAGACCAGAGAATTCCATGAGCATGTGCCCATTCCCGCATTTCATTTGTTGTGAAGTGTGTCCCTGGATCAGAAGCAATGTTGTGTGGAATGCCATGATGATGAATAAGACATTCTGTAAGCCTATGGATGGGTAGTTTTGGCAGAAGCATTGCATGCAGGGAAAGCCAACCCATATCCAGAGTATGCATCTTTTACAGTTAGAACGAATTGCTGCTACTTCCATGAAGAGAGTGGTTCAATGTAATCAACCTGCCACCACGTAGCCAGCAGGTCACCTCAGGGAATGGTGCCATATCAGGGGCTGAGTGTAGTGGGTCTTTTGCTGCTGGCAGATTAGGCACTCTGTAGTGGGTGTAGCCAGGTCAGCCTTGGTGAGTGGAGGTCCATGTTGCTGAGCCCATGCATAACCTCCATCCCTACCACCATGGCCACTTTGTTCATGACCCCATTGGGAAATGATAGGAGTTGCTGGGGAAAGAGGCTGACTGGTATCCACAGAATGGGTCATCTTATCCACTTGATTATTAAAACCTTCTTCTGCTGAAGTCACCCTCTGGTGCACATTCACATGGGACACAAATATCTTCAGGTGTTTAGCCCACTCAGAGAGTCCATCCATATACCTCTTCCCCAGGCCTTTTTGTCACCAATTTTCCAATTATGGTCTTTCCAAGTCCCTGACCATTAGCCCCATTAGTTCCAGACAAACCATTAGCAACAGCCCATGAGTCAGTATACAAACACACCTCAAGCCAGTTTTCCTTCCAAGCAAAATGAACAACCAGGTGCACTGCTTGAAGTTCTGCCCACTGGGATGATTTCCCCTCAACACTGTCCTTCAAGGACACCCCAGAAAAAGATTGTGGTGCTGCAGCTGTCTACTCTTGGGGTGTACCTGCATATAGTGCTACACCATCTGTAAACCAGGCCTGAGTTTTCTCCTCCTCAGTCAATTCACTGTAAGGAACTCCCCAAGAGGCCATAACTCTGGTCTGGGAAAGAGAAGGTAATGTGGCAGGAATGGAGACCATGGGCATTTGGACCACTTCCACATGTAACTTACTTGTGCCTTCAGGACCTGCTCTGGCCCTATCTCATATATACCATTTCCACTTTATGATGGAGTGCTGCTGTGCACAACCAACTTTATGGCTTGGTGGGTCAAAGAACACCCAGCTCACGATAGGCAACTCAGGTTAAATGGTAACTTGGTGGCCCAAGGTTAAGTGTTCAGTCTCTACTAGGGCCCAGTAGCATGCCAAAAGCTTCTTCTTAAAAGGAGGGTAGTTATCTGCAGCAGATAGGCTTTGCTCCAAAATCTTAAGGGTCTGCACTGTGATTCTCCTATAGGCGCTTGCCGAAGGCTCCAAACAGCATCTCTATTTGCCACTGACACTTCCAGCACCATTGGATCTGCTGGATCAAACATGGCCCAAGTGGCAGAGCAGCTTGTACATCAGTCTGGACCTGTTGCAGAGCCTCCTCTTGTTCAGGTCCCCACTCAAAATTAGCAGCTTTTCTGGTCACTTGGTAAATGGGCCGGAGTAGCAGAGACAAATGAGGACTATGTTGTCGCCCAAAGCCAAAGAGACCAACTAGGTGTTGTGTCTCTTTCTGGTCATAGGAGGGGCCAGATGCAGCAACTTCTCCTTCACCTTTGAAGGGATAACTCTACATGCCCCACACCACTGGACAGCTAGAAATTTCACTGAGGTGGAAGGCCTTTGTATTTTTGTTGGATTTATCTCCCATGCTCTGACACACAAATGCCTTACCAATAAGTCTAGAGTAGTTGCTACTTCTTGCTCATTAGGTTCAAATCAACATGATATCATCAATATAATGGACCAGTGTGATGTCTTGTGGGAGGGAGAAATGATTAAGGTCACTGTGGACAAGATTATGACATAGGGCTGGAGAGTTGACATTCCCCTGAGGTAGGACAGTGAAAGTATATGGCTGACCTTGCCAGCTGAAAGCAAATTGTTTCTGGTGGTCCTTACTAGCAGGTATTGAGGGAAAAAATCATTTGCCAGATCAATAGCTGCATACCAGGTACCAGGGGATGTATTGGTTTGTTCAAGCAATGATACAACACCTGGAACAGCAGCTACAATTGTAGTTACCACCTGGTTGAGCTAATGATGATCCACTGTCATCCTCCAAGACCCATCTGTTTTCTGCACAGGCTAAATAAGAGAGTTAAATGGGGATGTATTGGGAATCACCACCCCTGCATCCTTCAAGTCCTTAAGAGTGGCAATAATCTCTGCAATCCCTCCAGGAATCTGGTATTGCTTCTGAATTACTATTTTGCTAAGTAAGGGCAGTTCTAGTGGTTTTCACTTGGGTTTTCCTGCCATTATAGCCCCCACTGCATGATTTAGAGAGCCAATGTAGGGATTCTGCCAGTTGCTCAGTATGTCTATTCCAATTACGCATTCTAGAATAGGGGAAATAAATGCAGAATGGGTTCAGGGCCCCACTGGACCCACTGTGAGATGGACCTGAGCTAAAACTCCATTGACCACCTGACTTCTATAAGCCCCCACTCTGACTGGTGGACCAGAGTGATGTTTTGGTTCCCTTGCAATTAATGGCACTTCTGAACCAGTTCTAATAATCCCCCAAATATCTGATCTTTTCCTTTTCCCCAATGCACAGTTATCCTGGTAAAAGGCCATCAGTCGCCTTGGGAAAGGCTTGGAGGAAGATTAACGGTATAAATTTGTGGCAATGTAACACGATTCTCCCCCAAAAGGACCTGGCCTCCCCTTCATTCAAGGGGCTCTGGATCTATAAACTGTCTCAAGTCTGGAAATTGATTAAGGGTCCATGACTCTTTTATAATTCAAGTTAGACTTCTGTTCACTTACCTAGAATTCTTTTGTTTATACAGATCAAACAAGAATTTAACAGACTGCCCATCTATTGTATTTCTAGGTACCCCATGATTTACTAGCCAATGCCATAAATCTCTGTGAGTCAGATTATTTTGACTACTGCTTTGAGTTTACTGTCTATTATAATAGCCACATCCACCCTGTCTTTGGCGATTAAGTGCTGCCACCTGGCTTCTGCCAACTCAGGATCCAGTCATCCCCATTATGTTTAAGGATTCCAGGTCAGTGACAATAGTTCCCACAGTAATATTGACCTACAGAGAAGTGCAACTACAGAGCTCTTCAAGGCTGATGGTGCTAGTCTCACAAATTTATTTCTCACTATTTTGGTAAAAGGTGCATCCTCCAGACATTCCTGGGGTGTAAGAGCAGGCTTTGCATGATAAATCCACTTTAACATTCCAATCTCTCTCTAAACCTCCAGATCCCCTCATGTACATTATACCAGGGCAGTTCTGGCATTTCAACCTCAGGTAATGTTGGCCACCTTTTGATCCATGTTTCAGCCAACCATCCAAACAAACTGTTAATGCCTTTTCTAACCCCTCGAGCTATAGCATTGAATGCAGAATCTCTGCTTAGTGGGCCCATATCAATAAATTCAGCCTGGTCCAGCCTTATATTCCTCCCACCATTATCCCACACTCTTAAAATCCATTGCCACACATATTCTCCTGATTTCTGTCCATATAAATTGGAAAACTCACACAGTTCTTTTGGAGTATAACATACCTCCTCATGTGTGATACTTTGCACCTCACCTTTAGGGGCCTGTTGGGACTTTAGTCTAGTTATAGGTCTGAAAGAAATGATGGATGGTGGGGGTGGGTCATGAAAAGAATTAGAAATATCTTTCAAGCCATCTGCTTCAAGGCATTCATTTGCAGTTTCATCTGGTGAAACAGGATTAATCACTCTAGAGCTAATCTCTTCAGGAGGAGGTTGGGTGGCTAACTCCTCAAGGCAGGCTGGAGGTGGAGCGGCTATGTCCTCAGGGCAAACTATTACAGGGTTATCTAGAGAAGACTCAGCATGACCTAGGGTTTCAACCTCACCCCCGACATCACTATCAATCCATATGTCACTACCCCATTTTTCAGGGTCCCACTCCTTTCCAATCAATGCCCTCACTTTAACAACAAACACCATGCAAAATTGAGGTTTCAGTTTACATTGTAAAGTTACTACTTTAACAATAAGATTCTGAGTCTGATTTTCAGAGATCTTAAATTTATGGCTACAGGAAATAAGATTTTCCTTCAGGACACTTGCAGAAATGTCTACATCTGTCAGATGGCACTTAAAAGCTTCTCGTTTGAAGCCTTAAGCTCATCTCTTTCACTCATTAATGTATACATATACAGTGTATCTAACAACAACCAGGCAATATCTCTATACTTACTATTTCCACAAAACTCCATAAAAATGTCAAAAACATTATCCCCCAGAGCTTGGCTTCATACAAGTGAAGCATTAGAAGAATCAAATGGTGATATTTTGACTATCTCTGTTGCGAACTCACTCCACGGATTGGCAATGTCATTCTGATTATGGAAATCATAGTCCTTAGTGCCTTTAAGTCCAGTCAATTTAGAAAACCATTCATAAAAACCCATTTTTAAGACTCTGTTTCTTAAGAACCACTCCTGGTACCAAGTTGTATTAGTTAGGGTTCTCTAGAGAAACAGAATCAACAGGAAATATTCATAAATATAAAATTTATAAAAGTGTCTCACGTAACCATGGGAACATAGAGTCCAAAATCTGCAGGGCAGGCTGTGAAGCTGATGACTCTGATGGAGGGTCTGGATGAACTCCATAGGAGAGGCTTGCCTGCTGAAACAGGAAGAGAGCCTGTCTCTTCTGAATCCTCCTTAAAAGTCTTCCAGTGATTAGATTAAGCATCACTAATTAAAGAAGACACGCCCCTTGGCTGATTACAAATGGAATCAGCTGTGGATGTACCCAACGTGATCATGATTTAATTCTATGAAATGTCCTCATAGCAAAAGAGAGGCCAGCACTTGCCCAAGACAAGCAGGTACCACCACCTGGCCAAGTTGATACATGAGCTTCACCATGACACCAACTGAATGTGGTTGGGCTTTAGTCTGAATTATTGGATTCCTTTAGAAGTAGAATTAAATTCAGACAGAGTGAGAGAGAAAGCCACGTGGAGGAGCAAAAGCTGGAAATCAATGCTTACTGAGGGTAAAGGGCAGGTGAAATGAGTAGGGGAAGAAGGCAGCTATAAATATAAGCTATGACCACATGACCAGTTACAAAAATAAAGACTAATGATTATGAGTCTTTCTTCCTCATTTTGTTATAATGTATTTGTAAATGTACATAAAGCAAATATCTGTTTTTTCTCTCTATTGCATTTCCTTATCATAAAACATAAGTTGTATTAAATTTACATCATAGTATTTACGTTACAGAATATCAAATTTAAGAGTGAATATTATCAAAAAAACTTGAATCCTCTTCTGGGAAGAGTTAGTACATTTCTGGTTGTATGCAGGACTTTTGAATTATGTTAGGTAAGAAAAAAAGAATGGCTACTATTCTTTTTATTTAGTGATTCAGTATGGTTTTGGGAGATGTGTGTAGGTGTCAAGTTGGCAAGGGGTGGTCTGTGATGGTTAAATTAATTTCAACTTGACTGGGTTACAGTGTCCAGTTGTTTGGTTGAGCAAGTGCTAGCTTGATTTGTATTGTGAGGATATTTCATGGATTTAAATCATTAGTCAGTTGATTGCATTTATGGCTGATTATATCTACAATCAACAAAAGAGATTGCCTTCAGTAATGAGAGATGTCTCATCTAATCAGTTGAAGGCCTTAAAGAGAGAACTGAAGTTTGCAGCAGTCAGAAGGAATCTCTCTTTCTATTTCAGCCAGTCAGCTTTCCCTGAGGGATTCATTGAAACCTTCGTCAGAGCTCCCAACTTTCAGCTTGCCTTAAGGGATTCAAACTTGCTAATCCCCACAGTCATGTGAACAAATTCCTATAATAAATCTTGTAATAATTACATATATAAGCTGTCAGTTTTGTTTCCCTGGAGAACCCTGACTTACAGAGAGTGACATCACTTTTCAAGATGACTACTCAGTAGAATACTGCACTAACTTACATATGAAATTCCTGATCAGATTTATATCATTATTTATCTTTGCAGCATATATGTGATGCATGGAAAGCTAAAACAAAGGTATTTGAATATTACTGGTATTGAAAACTTTACATATTACAGTATTCTTATCTTAATTTTTAATATGAGTATTGATTCTTAAAAGGAAATCCATATAAAATGAAATTCCTTAGAAATGTATGTATACTTTATTTCTGCACTCATCCATTTGTAGTACTTCAAAAGCAT
>PVIY010028027.1:0-33525 GCA_004026745.1 Myrmecophaga tridactyla | reverse complement strand
TGAAGCTGTGTGCATCAAGGACAAAAAGTTTGAGAATGGAGGGGCCTAAAAGCTGAGGGGGCAAGTCCTCTGGGGGTGGGGGAGGATTTTGCTCGGGGTAGAAAGACAAGAAAAGGCTAGGAGTTAAAGGGGGTAGTTCATAAAAAGGCCTGGGATGTGCTAGGAAATGGACGAAAGATGGACCTGCTGTGTGTGCAGCGGGGATCACCATCACTCACAAGATGAGCAAGATGGAGAAGATGCTTTCTTTTTCCCTCTTAGGAAGGAAACTTGGTTTGTTAAAATACTTTTGATGAGTCCCTTAGGGGAAAAGGTGAGACCTCAGGAGGTCTGTGTGTAGGAGGACTTGCTTTGCATGGGACAAGAGGGAAACTTGGTTTGTTGCTATGGAAGGGGAAAGAAAAAAAAGAAAGGATTAGAGGGGAATGCAAAGCAGGGAGCAGCAGGAGGCAAAGGGGTGTGAGATGTGCCCTCGCATAACCTCTCCATCCTTCAGTCAAGTCACTGCCCTTGTGAAATGTTTGGTGGACTCTGGTGAAATGTTCAACTTTGAAACCAGGTTTGGTGTGGGGCAGTATTCACGGCATGTGAAATAGAAGTCAAATGCCCAGGATTTGCCCAAATCCTAGGAGGGTTTCCCAACTTGCTCCCTCTCTCATTCCTTAGGTTGTAAGACCAAGGTTTTGAGTCATTTTCTGAAATCCCCAGGGAGGATGGGATGGGAAATGGGAGGTCTCCTGAGCTCTAACAGAACAATGAAAGGAAAATGTACCAAGAATCACATAAGGTGCCCCGGATGTAAAGAATTTAACCTTGCCTAAGAAAGTTCTGCCCTTTGCCCTAGGTTCTAAAAGGTAATCTCTAAACCTTTGGAATGCTCTGCCTGGTAACAGTGTCTTTGTTTACTTGGGGGCCTTGGGACACATCAGCTATTCTTACAAAGTAATTTACGGTAGGGGCTTTGGGTCATGCAGTAGCAGTTCTATCTCCAGAAGGGCTGGAGACTGAGGTCAGCTATATGAACAGCCAACCATGTCTATGTGACCAAGCCCCAGTAAAAGCTCTTGGCACCAAGGCTTGGGTGGACTTCCCTGGTTGGCAGTGCTCCATGCATGTTGTCACATATAACTAATTACTAGAAGTAAACACTGTCTATGACTCCATGGAGAGAGAACTGGAAGCTCAGTGTTTGGAATCCCCCTGGACTCTGCCACATGTGCCTCTTCCCTTGGCTGATTTTAATCTCCATCCTTTCACTGTAATAAACCAAAACCACGAGTATAAGAGGTTTCAGTGAGGTCTTCTAAGTGAATCAAAACTGAGGACAGTTTTGGGGGCCCCTGAAATTACACTTGTTGTCGGAAGTGAGGGTGGCCTTATGGACTGTTCCATAATGTGATCATGCCTTATTCTCTTGATCATTCATGCCATAAAATGTATTAAGTTCCTGAAAAAGCCCTGCGTGGGAAAGACCCAGAATGGAGACTCATGTCCACCTCTGTGGAAGGATCAGACCAAATGAGGAAGCCTCCAAACAGCTCTGGAAAAGAAGATGCCTGCCTAGGAACTTGGAAACCAACTCCAGGTAACATGTTCTGGTTGGGACGCCTGCACAGATAAACTCAGAGGGGACACAGGGTAGAGGTGAGTGAATGTAGGGGAGAGGGAGGTAGCATATGGGAAGCCAGATGGCAATGAACCACTGATGAACCCCATGGACGAGGAGTGCTTGCTCCCTCTCTCACTCCTCAGGAGGTTCCCGTGATTTCCTGGAATACCACACAGTTATGGCAGGACCTCAGACACCCGCATCCTTTATGGTGGAGATAACCCAGAACACCCACAGGCTTACCCTGAGAAATACAGCATAATTTTCATTAAAAAAAAGAAAAAATGGAAATGCCTCTCCCTTGGAGAGAATGATGACTCCTACCACCACTGATAACACCAACTCTATCTCATTTACATCTCACTGCAGCCTTGCAAGAGAGGCGTTATTATCCCCATTTTACAGTTGGGGACACTGAGATCAGTCATGCCCAAGATAGTAAAAGCAGCACAGTTAGAATTTGAATCTAGGTCTGACTGGCTCAAAGCCCAAGTTTTGTCTATTATTGTGCCTTGCAACCCTGAAGAACAGGAAGGTGAGCCAGTCTCCCAGGCCAAAAGAGATCTCCATTCTTACTCATCATGGGATTAATTAATTTCTTTAAGGCTGGAGAAGAGCTTTAAAAACTACAAAAGAGGAAGAGGTGGCACCAGAAGACTCAGAGCTCATCATCTTCCATAACAACAACTAAGGCAGCAGCAGGCATGGATTTTTGTTTATAAGGCCCATAGCTATCGTCTATGGTCACTGCTCATCCAATCTGAGCCACAGACCTGGTCCAGCCTTAGTCAACACCATCATCCTGTCTCCCTCCACCCCTGTGCAGCCAACCCTCCTCCACAAATGGGAGGGTGGGGGATGGGCATAACTATCACCTCCAGGAGGAAGCACTCATCAAAGCAAGGCTGGCCACCTCTCAGTCCTCTCAGCCCAGCTCAGAACTGACAGATAAAAGATATTGTTCTATTTCCATTTCTCTTTGGAAGAAAACTCTCATGTTTCTCAGGAAATTCATCAATGATTTCCTCCAACAACAATCCTCTAACTCTTCAAATGGAAATCAGGAGTAAAAATAGAATGCAAAACTCCCCGAATTCCTCATTCCAAAAAAGCAATGAAAAAACTGGCAAAAATTGTCAGAATCAGCATTTTCAAACTCTGAGGATTAGCCATAGGCTTACAGCAACCTAGGGAGAATGTATGCAAGAAAAACAGCTGCCTCTTGATAAGAACAGCAAGCTTGGTGGTGTTTTACCCTGGTCACAGCTCAGCAGCAACCTTGAAAGTAACAGACTGCATTTCTGACCAGAGGGAGCACAGACGCTTCATATCCAAAGAATTCTCGTTATTTGACCTGCTTGGTGGTTTCCTGGAAGATCTCACTCAAAAGATTTGTCTTTGTAGCCTTCCAGTTCTAAAATACTCTTCCAAGGAGCATAGAGGACATTTATTGAAAACTATACGGCAAGTGCTTTAACAGTAGAGCTGTATGAGGTGATGGATAATAGTGAAGATAAACAATATGCTGAACAAAAAGCTAAAAAGGAAAATCTGAGGAATCCAATGTACAAAGCTTTTACATATTTCTGGAAATCTAGAAAGCCAAGCTCATGTGTAGGACTATGAGAATGCTCAGGAAAGATGAGAAAAGACTCTAAGCTTTCATCCTCGGCTGACCCTGAGGCTTTGGGCAAGCAGGAAATGGAGAATAAAGCAGAGCTCAAAAAACTGCCTAGCAGAGTGTTAAAAGCGTGCTACAAAACACACAGAGAACCCTCAGCAAACACTGGGAGTTTTATTGATTCCAAGCATTCAAAGACATCTCCATGCATCAGCTGGCCTCTAAGATAGCTGATCGGAGACTTGAGTGGCCACACATGGCCACAGATGATACAGAATTAGTTCAGAAAATTCACTAAACAAATAACTCAACTAAAACAACAACAAACTCTGGGGAGGGAGAAGAATCTGATTTCCAGAGTTGCCACATTATGTTATATAAAATGTCCACACTTCAACAAAAAGTATGAGACATGGAAAGAAACAAGAAAGTATAGCCATACACAGATAAAAAGCAACCAACATACTGGTTCCTGATGAAACCCAGTTATTGGACTTAATAGACAAAGACTGTAAATCAGTTATTTTATATATGTTAAACAGTTAAAAGAAACTACACCAAAGGAACTAAAGTATGAGAATATCTAACCTAGTAGAAAATATCAATGAAGAAACAGAAATTATTTTTAAAGGAACCAAATAGTGTGTGTGAATGTAGCAAAGGCATTATGTCAAAATTAAATGTCAACAGGCAGGAAAAGGGGTATGGATTCTTTGTGGAAGAAAAGGAAATGTCTTCAGATAGAGTATGGTGGCAAAGACATGTCTCTACACTTAGGTTGTATTGTATGATGTGTGAATAAAATTGTTTAAAAATGAACAGAGAGAAACAAGTGCCAGAGAAAATGTGGAGAAGGAGATGTACCTATTCACTGCCAGTAGGGAAATGAGTGGTGCAGCCCCTGAGGGCAGTGTAGTGGTTCCACAATAGGCTAGGGGTGGGTTTGCCATATTATCCTGCCACCCTGAGAGTGGGGACATGAATGGACATTTGCACACTGCTGTTGCTGGCGGCAGTGTTCCTGATTCACAATGAATGGAGGTGGCCTAAGAGTACAGCGATGGAGGAATGGAAGAGGGAACTATGGTGTATACATACAATGTACTACTGAGCGGCTGCAATAAGGAATGAAGTTGTGAGGCATGCAACTAGGTGAACAAACCTTAAGAGCTGTATGTTGAATGAAATGTCAGAAACAAAAATACAAATATTATCATGCCTCAACCATATGGGCTAACTATAATATAAAGATTCAGTGGAGTAAAGTCGAGAGCATGGGTTATCAGGCTGGGGCTTATTGTAAAGGGTCCTAGATTATAAACTCGTACAGCAGTCACGTATATTTATGAGTTGAAACTGTTATTTCTAATTCTGAGATATTGAGCTGTTTGTTTATAATCTGGTTGTTCCCAGAAATTTTGAGTATTTATGTGACATCTGAGACTCAGTTGGAGCTCTGAAGCTTTGGGATTGGCAGTGCCCCATGCAGGGACTGTTTAGGGGTTGAAAGGGTGATCAGACATTGAGTAGAGGTGTGGGTGGGGCTGATCTGGATGGGACTAAGGTGTGTCGGAGTACAGGGTAAAGGATGATATGGTCCATATTTTAGGACTTCAACTTCTGTGTGGGACTAGGGGGAGAGATGTTTATTGAGTACAAAGTTAATATTTTGAGTGGTGTATTTCCTGGTTTGGCTTGTATGGTCGGTTTAGCTGAGCAGCATGAGTGCATGGAGTCCTGAGACGGGCATGAGATTTTGTTGGTTTGTCCAGGTTAGTGTGGTGCTCCAATGAATCCCAGAGTGATTTGAGCAGTGAGTGATGTGTTTGTGGGGGCCCTTGGGAAGTGGGGAGAAAGAGGAAGTATTTAATCTCTCTATTTGGAGAATTTCTGGTGGTCTCACAGGCAATGGGGATAACTAAGTCAGTAGGCTGGACCCTCAATCTTGGGGTTTGCCCCTGTGGAGCTTATTCCTGTGGCATACGGGCTAAGGCTACTTGGAATTGGGCCTGGGAGTCACCCCCAGAGAGCCTCTTTTGTTGCTAGATGTGGCCTCTCTCTTTGGGCTTACTCAGCAGGTGAACTCACTGCCCTCCCTCTTACATGGGGGCATGACTCCCAGGGATGTGGGTCTTGCTGGCAATATGGGACAGAAGTCCTGGGATGGGCTGGGGCCTGGCACTGGGGGATTAGGAGGGTCTTCTTGGCCAGGGTGGTGAGGAGAGAGATGAGACAGAATGGGGTTTTAGTGGCTGAGAGATGTTGGGCAGAGTCAGGAGGTTGTCTTTGGGGTTGTTTTCTGTGCATTCTGTGGATAACCCTCTTTGGTTTATGGTGTATTGGAATGTCTGGGGGGAGGTGCCTGAAGCTGTTGAGCTGTGTTCCAGTGGCCTGGATTCTTGAAGACAATTGTATAATGATATAGCGTTTGCAGCGTGATTGTGAAGACCTTGTGTCTGGTGCTGTTTATGTCCAGGGTGTGGACAGATTAGTAAAGGATGTGGCTAGGAAGGTGAATAAATAATAGGGGGGACAAAGGGTAAAATAAATTGGGTGGATGTAGATGCTGGTGGTCAATGGGAGGTGGGGTGGAGTGTGTGTATGTGTGGGGTTTTTTTGCTTGTTTATTTTTTTGGAGTGATGTGAATGTTCTAAGGAGTGATCATGGTGATGAATGCACAACTGTGTGGTGATGTAGGTCACTAATTGTGTGCCATGTATGGAGTGTATGTGTGTGAAAATTTCTCAATAAAAAAAGAAAGAAAATAAATTATTGAGTGGAAAAGTAAAATAACTAAAATGAAAATTTTACAACAGATATGAGCAGGCAGAAGAAAGAATCAGCAAACTTGAAGATAGAAACATTGCATTTCTCAGATTGATTATCCAGTCTGAGAAACACACACAAAAAAGAATAAAGACAAATGAAAGAGCCTCAGAGATCTATGGGACACCATCGAGTGTGCCGATATATACATAATGGGAGTCTCAGAAAGAGAGGAGAAACAGGCAGAAAGAATGTTTCAAGATATAATGGCCAAAAGCTTCCCAAATTTAATGAAAAACTTAATTTATACATCTACAAAGTTCAACAAACTCCAAGGAAGATAAACTCAAATAAATCCACATCTGGATACATCATAGTCAAACTGTCAAAGACAAAGACAAAAAGAATCTTGAGAGAAGCAAGATAGGAGTGCTGCATCATGTATAAAGTAACTTAATAAGATTAAGTTGATTTCTTCATCAGAAAGTATAGGGACCAAAAGGGAGTAAGATGCTATGCAAAGTGCTAACAGAAAAAAAAAACCTGTCAACCAAGAATTTTATATCTGACAAAACTATCCTTCAAAATTAAAGAGAAAGTAAGACATTTCCAGGTAAAAGCTGAGAGAGTTTGTCGCTAGTAGGCAGGCACAACAAGAAATACTAATGGAAGTTCTTCAGGCTGAAATTAAAGGACACTACATAGTAATGTCAACCAACATGAAGAAATAAAGAGCATCAGTAAAGTTAACTGTGTAAGTAAATATAAGGACAGTGTAAGTGTACTTTTTTCTTGTAACGATTTTATCTCCTATCTGATTTCCATAAAGCAATGATTATAAATTAATGTTGGAAGACACAAAATGTGCAAAAATGTAATTTTAACAATAATAGCATGGAGGAAGAAAATTAGAGCTATATAAAAACAAATGTTTTCTTACAGTATTTAAATTAAGCTGGTATTAATACAAACTAGATTGTTATAAATTAAGTTGTTTGTAGTAATCCCCAGGGCAATTACCAAGAAAATAACTCAAAAATATAAAATAAAAGAAATACCAAGAGAATGTAAATGGCTCACTAGAAAATGTCATTTAATACAAAAGAAGGCAATAATGGAGTAATGGAGGAAGGAAAAAAGAAATAAAACTAGAGGAAGCAAATGAAAAAGTGGCAGACATAAATCCTAACTTATTAATAATCATATTAAATGTAAATGAATTAAACTACAATTAAAAGGCAGAGATTGGCAAAATGGATTAAAAAAAACATGATCCAACCATATGCTGTCTATAAGACATTCACTTTAGATTCTAAGACACAAAAAGGTTGAAAGCAAAATTATGGAATAACATTTGCATACCATACAAACATTAACCAAAAGAGAGCTGCACTGTCTAAATTAATATAAGACAAAATAGATTTTAAGATAAAATTTGTTACTAAATAAAAGGAAATTTAATAATGATGAAAATGTCAACTCATCAAAAATATATAACAATTACAAACATATATGCACCTAACAACAGAGTCAAAGAAAAAGAAAAAAATACATGAAGCAAATACAGATTTAGATTCTAAAATTATGAATGAGCCAGAGGACATTACTAGCAATTTTAAAGACATGAAAAAGGTTATAAGGGAATACTAGGAGTAGGATACCAACACATTAGATAACCTAGGTGACACAGACAAATTCCTAGAAAGGCACAAATTACCAAAACTAAAGAAGAAATAGAAGAGCTGAATAGACTTGTAATGAGTACAGAGACTGAGTCAGTAATTAAAGAACTTCTCACAGAGGAAAGCTGAGGACCATTTGGCTCCACTGGTAAATTACACAAAATATATAGAGAAGTTATAACACCAACCTTTCACAAACTCTTCAAATTACAGAAGAGAAGGAAACACTTCCCAGTTCTCTCTATGAAGTCAGTATTACCCTTACATCAAAACCAGACAAAGATCACAAGAAAAGAAAATTACAGGCCACTATCCTTTATGAATATAAACACAAAAATCCTCAACAAAATACTAGCAAACTCAGTTCAGAAATATATGAAAAAGATTACCCCCCACACATACACCCCCACACAAGCAAGTGAGATATATCCCAGGATGCAAGGCTGGGTCAATATAAAAAATCAATAATACAATACATCATATTATGTGCTGGTTTGAAAGGATGTATGAACTCTAGAAAAGCCATGTTTTAATCAAAATCCCATTTTGTAATAGCAGAATAATCCCTATTCAATACTGTATGTTTGAATCTGTAATTAGATAATCTCTCTGGAGATGTATCCCAATCAAGAGTGGTTGTTAAACTGGATGTGTCTTTACCCATTTGGGTAGGTCTGGATTAGTTTCTGAAGTCCTATAAAAGAGGAAACGTTTTGGAGAATAGAGATTCAGAGAGAGCAGAGCAGAACAACACAGCCACAAGAAGCAGAGTCCACCAGCCAGTGACCTTTGGAGATGAAGAAGAAAAATGCCTCCTGGGGATCTTCATGAAACAGGAAGCCAGAAGAAGACTAGCAGATGACACTGTGCTTGCCATGTGCCTTTCCAGATGAGAGAGGGACCCTGACTGTGTTCACCTTGTGTCTTTCCAGATGACAGAGAAACTGACTGTGTTTGCCATGTGCCCTTCCACTTGAGGGAGAAACCCTGAACTTCATTGGCCTTCTTGAATCAAGGTATTTTTCCCTGGATGCCTTAGATTGGACATTTCTATAGACTTGCTTTAACTGGGACATTTTCTCAGCCTTAGAACTATAAACTAGCAACCTATTAAATTCCCCTTTTTGAAGCCATTCCATTTCTGGTATATTGCATTCTGGCAGCTAGCAAACTAGAACATATTAATAGAAAAAAAGGAAAAACACATGATCATTTCAGCAGATGCAGAAAAATCATCTGACTAAATCCAACACCCTTTTATGATACAAACTTTCAACAAACTAGGAATAGAAGGAAACTTCCTCAACCTGATAAAGGGCATCTATGAAAACCCTCAGTTAACATCATACTTAATAATGAAAAACTGAATTCTTTCTCCTAATGTGAGGAACAAGACAAGGATGTTCACTCTCACCACCTCTGTTCACTATTGTACTGGAAGTTCTAGCCATGGAAATTAGGATAGAAAAATGAATAAAGGGTATCCAGATTGGAAAGGAAGAAGTAAAATTACCTCTATTTGCAGATGACATGATCTTATATGTAGAAAACCATAAAGAATATATACATATAAAAACTATTAGAGCTAATAAGTGAGTTTGACAAGGTTTCAGGATACAAAATCAGTATACATAAACCAATTGTATTCCCATATGCTCACTATGAACAATGTTTAAATGAAACAAGGAAACAATTCCATTTTCCATAGCATCAAAGAAAATAAAATACCTCAGGATTGATTGTTTAAATGAAGTGTAAGATTTGTACACAAAACTGCAAAATCAAAGAAGACCTAAATAAATCAAAATACATTTTGTCTCCTTGATTGGAAAAGTAACATTGTTTAGATGGAAATATCCTCCAAGTTGATCTATAGAGTCAATGTAATCTCTATCAAAATTCAACTGTCTTTTCACACAAAAAAATCAAAAAGCTATCTTAAAATTTACAAGGAAATGCAAGGAACCAGAATAGCCAAAACAATCTTAAAAAAAGAAGAACAAAGTAGGAAAATTCACACTTCCTGACTTCAAAACTGACTACAAAGCTCCAGTAATCATTACGGTGTGGTGCAGGCATAAAGATAGACATATATAGATTAATGGAATAGAGTTGAGAGTCCAGGAATAAACCTATACATCTACAATCAACTGATCTTCCTTAAGGGTGCCAAGACAGCTCACTGGGAGAAAGAATAGCCAGGACAACTGGATATCCATATGCAAAAGAATGTATTTGGACCCCTGTCTCATACCATATATAAAAATTAACTCAGAATGGATTGGAAACCTACAAAGAAAGAACTAAAACTATCAAGCTCTTAGAAGAAAACCTTAGTATAAACCTCCTTGATCTTGGACAAGGCTATTAGACATGGCACCAAAAGCACAACAAGAAGAAAAAGAAGAAAAATAGATAAATTGGACTTCATCAAATTTAAAAGCATTTGTGTGTCAAAGGACACTATCAAGAAAGCGATGTGTCCTTTGACCACAGAACAAGAAAATATTTGCAAATCATGTATCTGATAAGGGTCTAATGCCCAACATATATAAAGAACTGTTACAATTTGACAATAAAAGAACAAATAGCCCCAATTAAAAATGGGCAAAAGGGGAGGGCCACAGTGGCTCAGTGGCAGAGTTCTCGTCTGCCATGCCAGAGACCTGGGTTCAATTCCCGGTGCCTGCCCATGCAAAAAATAAAAAATGGGCAAAGAAGATACATAGATGGTCAATAAGCACATAAAAAGATGCTCAACATCACTAGTTATTAGGGAAATGCAAATCAAAACCTTAATGAGATATCACTTCATACCCATTAAGATGGCTAAAATAAAAATACAAACAAAAAGAAGTGCTGGTGTGAATATGGAGAAATTGGAACCCTCATAAACTGCTGATAGGAATGTAAAGTGGTGCAGCCACTTTGGAAAACAGTTTGGAAATTTCTCAAAAACTTAAATGTAGAGCTACCATATGACCCAGCAATTTACTACTAGGTATATACCCAAGAGAAATAAAAAACTTATGTCCACACAAACACTTCTATATGAATGTTCAAAGCAGCATTATTCAAATAACCAAAAGAAGGAAACATACAAATGTCTATCAACTGATAAGTAGATAAAGATAATGTGGTCTCTCTCCACAATGGAATATTATTCAGCCATAAAAAGGATTGAAACACTGATACATGCTGCAACACGGATGAACCTGGAAAATATCATGCTAAGTGAAAGAAGCCAGACACAAAAGACCACATATATGATTCCATTTATATGAACTATACAGAATAGGTAAGCCCATAGAGACAGGAAATAGATTAATGGTTACCAGACCCTGGAGGATGTGAGAATGGGGAGTGACAGTTAACAGGTGTGAGGTTCCTTTTTCACTGCGATGAAAATACTCTGGGGTTAGATAATGGTGATGCTTGTACAATAAGATATACTAAAATCCACTGAATTTTTTACTTTAATATGGTTAGTTTATGGTATGGGAATTATATCTCAATTTTTAAAAATGGAAATCCGTTTGACTGGAATATCTGTGTGCCATGTTGGTTTGCCAAATCGGGTCATTCTTGCTGTAGACAAGAACACCACTCACTGTGTCCCTGGTGAAGATCCCTTTTCTAAGGAAGATAAGCCTCCCTTTGCATTGTACATCTGAGGCATCACTTTGAGTTGAAAACGCTCCCATTCTACCAGCTAAATTATTGGTTTCTTCCATGATGAGCCTCTAAATTAGAGCGCAAAGGGGCCTCTGAAGCTAAGTCAATGAATCAAGCTGGAAGTTACCTGAAGAGATAATGTGTCATTAGGCAGGTGATCCACCAGTGAGATGCAGCCCCTTCCCAGGCATCTTCCTGCAGGAGAAGAGGGCTTCACCACCCTGTGCTACTCTCACCCTGCCCCCTAGTGACCAGTGACTCCATTGAGAGGACCATACTCAGCATAAGCCTGGGCAATGTCCCCTGCTGTACTCCAGTAGGAACCTGGACTTCCACTCTTCTCCTTTCACCAAATGTATTGCACTTACTGGCTTTTTTTGTCTGTCTTCCCAGCTAAACTGCATACTGCTGTATCTCCAACATCTAGCATAGCCCCTGGTATACAGTGGCCATCTAATGATATGTATGATTTAGTTAATTCATTAATCCAAGAAGAGGGTCCTCTGCTCTGGGAATTACAGAGTAAATCCATCTTGATGAAATATATATAGCAAGATGACATGAGAACTAAACTAAACTTCTGTTCACCAAACAGCCTCACCAAAGCAGACATCCAGAAATAAGACAACATTGAACAGGCCCAAGTGCTAAGTCTGACATTACTGTCTCTGAATACAACAGAAGTTACACCTCAGGCCTAGTGTATCCACTGGGTCTACTAAAAGACTTGAGGTTAGCTCAGAGGCCAATGCACAAAAGCCCAGAGGACTGGCTTTGCTTGACCAGGCTGGCAAACAACCACAGCTTGTTCATGCAATGAGGCCATTAACAAGATCCCCTGGGGTGTAACTTTATTGCTTTAACCTCTTCAAATTTGGATAGCAATGCCTGATTAATTTTTCTTCTTTTCCCCCAGATGTTCTCTTATGAACACTTTCAAACATACAGCACTGTTGAAATAATTTTATGGTGAACAGCCCTGTCCCCACCATCAAGAGTCTATCAATATTTTACTATACTCATTTGATCACTTATCTACCCATTTATCTATCCCTTTATCTGTTCATCAAGCCATCTTATTATTTTTTAAAAGCATTTCAAAGTAAGTTGACCAGAAAATTTCCCCTAAATACTTTGGCATGCACACCATTCATTAGAGTCTCTGGCTTTTTGTAAGAGAACTGGCCTGCCCTGCCCTCCTATAGTCAGGGGGTGAGAATGGGGGCCAAGATCCCTTGACTGGACACTGTCTTCCTGGAACCTGAATCTAGTCCAAAGGTTCATCCCAGGGCTGGCACACTGACCTTTTGACTTATCCCTCATTCTGCAGGGCTTCCCTGTGCTTCTTTCCCATTTCTTGAGGTCCTTAATATCTCACAAAATAAATCAATTTCTTCCTTAAGTCAATTAGAGTTAGTTTCTGTTATTTGGAACCAAACTCCCTCTAACTGACATACCCTGATTTTTCTGTTTTCCAGGTTAGACATGCTTGGGTTCTGAGACTAGAGCAGATGCTCGTCTGAACCCACGGACCTGGGGTTCACCTGCAGACAGCCCCCACCATACAGTTCCCTTTTCTGGGGGCATTCTCTAGCCACCGGACAGGCTTAGCCCACCCATGCAACAATCTGCAAGTGCCAGAAAATGAATGTCTTCCAGAAGCAACCTATAACAAATGACTTATGGGAATTGGTGTACAAAATCACAGCCCTCTCAGCTATCAGAGGAATGATATTGAAGAGCATTCTGCCAGTGTCTCAGAGGGTTCTCATCAGGACAAAGCCCCGGTTGCCCACAGTGGTATCCTACTCATTAATCTACACTTTATTGGTTTTCATCCCTTTTCTGTTTCTCTTCCTCACGCTTCCTCAGACAACCTCCCATATAATCAATCTACTCGTACCCAAACCTTTGTCTAAGGATTTGCTTTTGGAGGCACCCAAACTTAGACAGAAACCCATCATAGTCTCAGTTGTTCTCATCTGTTCATGCTTTTGTTGGTCAACATTCTTATCATGCTTTATCATCGAATGCTGGACATGATACTTCAGATGAGAATTGGAGTAGGGACAGTGCAAAAACATTATCTCCCTGGGTTCAGATGCCAAGCCTGCATTTGTGTCTCTGCCAATCCTATTACATTGTTGACACCTATTAAGCATATTAGAAACCACCCTGTCCAAGACTCTATCACATGTGTGATCACTATTATCACTATTCAGCCAAGTCTTCATTAAACTATTTATACCATTGACTTGTAGCACCTAAGTGCAGGACTTTGCGTTTAACGATATTCAACTTCCTCTTCTGATCTTTCACTGCAGGCTATTGAAGTCTTTTTGGATTGTTTTGCTCTCCTGTGCATTTGCTTCCCTTGCGTCTACCAGTTTTAGGTCATGTGCAACCTGGATCAGTAAGCAACTACATCAGTGGGAGTGTCTTCAGCTGCAAGTAACTGAAAAACCAGACTCAAAATGGCTTAAAGCATACAGAAAATTAAGATCATATACATAGGAAGTTGCAAGATAGGGCAGGCTCGTGGATTTAGCAACTCTGTAATGTCATGATAAGGATTCAGGTGTCTTTCTGCTCCTCCACATTACCACCTGCAATGTTAACAACATCCCAATGTTGTCTCAAAAAGCCTGCAGATGACCTCTTCCCATGTCCACCAGGAGAGAGAGAGGAAAGGAAAGCATGAGATGGGGGTGGGGGTGGAGAGAGAAAGAGAGAGAGAAGGATAGAGAAAGAGGGATAGGAAAGGAAGGAGAGGGAAACATTCCCTAACCAATGCATAGAAGTCCTTCTCTTCAGGCTCTCTGCTCCAAATTAGGACACACACTCATCCGTGGACCAACAGCGGTCATTGAAAGATGGTGTTGCACTGATCAGCTGGAGTTAGGATTCCTGAACCCATTACTTCTGAAGGCAGGAATGAGATCAAATCAGGGCCCTGAAGGAACCTAGGACATTGAGCAGTGTCCACCACAGCCCTATATTTTAACCTACTTATAACATTGTTGCCAGGGAAAAGGCTGAGGACAGATCCCTGCAGCATACCACTGGAGACTTCCTAGTCATCTAATTGGTTTTAAATCCAACTAAAGCTAGTAGCACACTACTCATATTTCCCCATATGTCCTCAAGCTTAGCAAGGGAGACCCTACTCTGAGCTTTTACATATACCCCATCCTTAGCAGGAGCCACACTGGAGGCTGTGCATGCAGTGGTTTAGTGCAGAGGTCAGCAAACTTTTTCTATAATGGACCAGAAAGTAAATATTTTAGGCTTTGCAGGCCAGACAGTTTCTGTACCAACTCGTCAACTCTGCTACCGTAGTGCATAGACAACATGTTATAGATATGAAATAAATGGGTATGGCAGTGCTGTAATCTTTATGTTCACTGAAATTTGAATTACACATAATTTTCACACATCACAAAATATTCTTCCTTTGATTTTTTCAATCATTTAAACTGTTCTTAGTTATGAACCATATGAAGCAAAGTAGAGGGGTACCTTTGGCCTGCACTGGGGGCCATGGTACGCTGGCCCGTGATTTGGAGACCAGACAGATCTAGGGCTGAATTCTGGCCCCATTATGTTCTTCAGAACGTAAGGAAGTTAGTTAGCTTCTCTATGCCACAAAATGGGTCAGTGACAGCCCCTTGGAGCCCTTTGAGGACCACAAATGATGATCTATGTAAAGCAGGGAGGGGAGGTTGTTGCAGGGGCTCCTCAGTGGTCTCCAGCCCAGGGGTTCTTCTTGAGGAGTCTCAGGGTGTCCTCCCAGGAAGCCCTGGTCTCTTCCCTGCTCACCCTGAGAAACAGGGTCTGGCATAAAGCAAGTGCTGCCATGGTTGAGATACCCTTTTCTACATGCAGTTCTAATTTTTGAAGCATGGACATATCTGAGACACAAACCTGTCTGTTGAGTCCTCTTTGGCTTGGAGGTAAGTGGTATGCAGTTCTAGCAAGACTGAAATATAATAACTGCTTTGGATTTTGCTCTATGTGAAATGTGCAGCCAGTTAAATCCGTGCTCCCACCAAACCTTCCCCGACTCTGTCCCTAGGCCATGCTGTGCAAGACCTTCGCCTTGAAGCAGCATTTATTTCCAGAGCAAGTTAAAAGGAATAATGGCCCATGAGATATTTGCAGCACTAGCTTCCCAAAATCTACCCCTATTTGCATGTTGAGCAGGAAGGATCTGGCCTGGCGCAATTGCCAGTTCAATTATTTTGCCACGCTGCCCAGTTATTTTTTATCACTGAAGAGAAATACAGTTTAAATGACAGCTGACTAGCAGTAGAACAGCACCAAGCTTAAGTTCCATCCCACATTCCTTCAGGGTTAAGTTTCATCCCACATCCCTTCAGGGTTTGACTCTTTTTTCCCCTTTTTGAAAAAAATGAGGGGTCACCAAGAAATAAAATGATAGTCTTTGCAGTTTTGGTTGTCTAAACCAACCTGGTAATTCTCCATAATAATGACACTGCATTGAAGTTTTTATTTATTTATTTTTAATTAAATGGGTATAAAGTCCTTACTCTGTGCCAGGCACTGGTCTGAGCACTTTCCACATGACAACTCATTTACCTCCTCCCAACAGTCAAGAGGTAGGTGCTCTTGGGCTCGCCAAGTTGGCTCAGCAGGCAAGAATGTTCACCTGCCATGCCAGAGGACCCGGGTTCGATTCCCGGTGCCTGCCCATGTTAAAAAAAAAAAAAAAAAGAGGTAAGTGCTCTTATTATCCCCATTTCAAAGATGAGGAAATGAGTCACAGAGGCCAAGACTACATCGCTAGGAGGTGGTGAGGCCTAGATGCAAACCCGGGCAGTCTGGCTCTTGACCTCTATGTCAGACTGTTCAGCAGGCACATGTTCCTCTGGCATCAGAGACTATGAGCTCTTTGGCAACTAAGATGAAAACTTGGATCAATATCATCCCCAGCACATGTTTAGAAAAACTGGAGAATTAGTTGAAGTTTTTTAATTGAGTGAATAGATGAATGAGCAAAGCAAACGACTGGCTGCCAGGATGAAGGGTATAATGGGATCTTCCTGTGAGGACGATGACCGCTGAAAACTTGCCCATCACATCTTCCCTTCCCGCCTGGGATGTGAACAGCAAAAGTCTTCAGTAGAAGGCTTGGCTCTGTCATCCCCAGCAGGACATGTGGGTGGGATGAGACACTGCAGTCTGCCAGGGAGGGGGGGATGTCAGGTCCAGCTGTGGGGAAGGGAAGGTCCAGGGGTGGCCTAAGTTCTCTAATTAGGCTCTTGGGCTGGGACAGGTTCCTCAGCGGGGTCCCAACTGCCCAATCTGGGTCTTGTTGATCCCAAGAGCTCCACCTGCTGTCTCTGGGCTCAGACTCCAAGGACGGGGTTCTCCCCTGGGCCTTTACACTGGCACCCTGCACCCCCAATGCAGGGATGCTTCTCTAATGGAGAGCAGTCATAGGTTTGGGTCCTTCTGGGGCAGGCTTGTTGTGTGGGGAGCAAAGAGTCACATGGTAGCTGGAGGCAGGAGGGTAACTAAACTCCTTTCCTGCAACTGGTGTCCCTCTCTAGGGAGGGCAGCTGGCTCATTCCATACTGATTGACTTGCTGTTAAGGAATTCAGTGAGGCTTTAGGGAGGTCAGAGAGTGGGGAGGAGTGAGCTGCTTGACACTGACTCACACGGTCTTGTGAGGACTCCCCCTGCAGTGCTCTCCACGTGGCCGGGCAAAGGGCAACCTTCCCGGGAGGCTCTGGGGCTGAACGTCTGCACTTTCTCATCTTCCCCGAGTCAGAGTCCAGAAGTCACGTCACCAGCTTTGAGGAGGTGGACTGAGGAGAACTAGTTTATTTTAAAAAGACATTTGCAAACCACTCTCAATTTTGAACATCAACACACAAAAAAATTAGCAGCACATTAAAAGATAAATCCACCACAGCGAAGTCGGTTCTGACCAAGAAAGCTAGGACAGGTCACTATTAGAACACCTTTCAAAAAAAAAAAAAATTCCCATATTAACACATCAAAGGGGAAAATATTGTGATTTCTACTGATACTCAAAAGGCATTGGATTAAATTATATGTCCTTTCCTGACAATAAAATCTCTTCATAAAGCAGGAATAATGACTAGTTCTTTATCATCTCTTCAGTCAAAAGCCAGTATGATGCTTATTGGTGAAACATTAGGACTAGTCCTAAGATTGTAAGAAACAAGACACATCTGTCATCCTATTAATTTTTAACATTGCTCTGGAGGGACCCGCCTATGTAATGAGGTAAGAGAATGAAAGAAGAGGAAATGAGAGGACAGAGGGCCATTCATTACAAATGAAATGATGTATACCTGGAAAACTCTAGAGAACAAACTGAGCAGCAGTTAAAAGCAATATTAATTTAATAAGGTGGTGAATAACAAAATTAATATGCAGCAGGCAATGGCCTTCATACAGACAAGGAACTACCAGTTAGGACATATAATGGAGGAGAAGATCCTATTTTGAATGGCCACAAGAAGATGAAATGTGCAGGAGTAACCTAACATGAAAGTGAAGATACAGATGAAGAAAATAATGAAATGCTTCTGAGGAAAATAAATACATGGAGGGAAATGACTTGTCCTTGGCTAGAATAACTCTATACTTCAACATATAAGTTCCCTATATTAATCCACAAAAACTTAATTTGATTCCAATAAAATCCCAAAGCATTTGAGAAGGAGGAGGAAGTAACAGTCTAACTCTAAATTGCGTATGAACAAAGTAGGCAATACAAGGAAAATTCTAAAAAAGAGCAATGAGAAAGAACAAGTGCTACAAGTTATTAACATAAAATATAAAGCTCAGTAATTAAAACAGTGTGATTCTGGCATATAAATAGGCAGACCCTTTATTGGAACAGAAGAGAGTCCAGAAATAGACCTAAATACATATGGAAATTGGCTATATGATAAAGGTAGCATTTCAAATTGGGAGATTGATTATTCAACAAATGGTGTTGGGACATTTGGGTTGCCATCTGAAAAAAATAAAAGAAAAAGTTTTTTTCACACCTTATCCCTTACCCCAGAATAACTTCCAGATGGATCAAAGATGTATGAAACTATAAAAGTACAGATGAGAACATGGGAGAATGTTTTTTAATTCTGAAGTGAAGATGGCCTTTCAAAGTTTGACATATAAGCCTAGAAATCATAAAAGAAAAGCTTGATAATTTTAACAAGATAAATGTTTCAAAATCTCTACACAGCAAGGTCTATGAACAAGGCTTAACGACAATTGAACCAGAAAAAAAAATTATGAAACAGATGATAAAAAGGCTAATTTTCTTAATCTATAAAAGCTCTTAAAATCATTAAGGAAAAGACCAACAACCCAACAGAATACAGGACAAAGAATTTGAACATAGTTTTAAAAGCTTTTAAACAGAGGCAAGACCAGAGTAAGGAAAAGAAAAATTCTTTCCACTCATTCTCAGGCTCATGCAAGCACAGGGTCAGCAACTGAGAGTGAACTCTTCCTGAAACATTTGTATCTTCAACAACTCTCTTGCTTCATAAATTATTCTTGCATTGCTATGTAAAAAAGTTACCACAAGCTTAGTGGCTTAAAAGGACACATTTATTAGCTCACAATTTATGTGAGTCAAGAGTCCATCACATTTTTGCTGGCTTCTGTGCTCAGGGTCTCACTAGGCTGAAGTCAAAGTGTTGGTTGGGGCCACAGTCTCACCTGTAGCTCAGGATCCTGTTCCAGGCTCATTCAGTGTGTTGGCAAAAATCAGTCTTTGGAGATCTCAGTGTTTTCCTAGAGGTCTCTCCTATGCATAGGCAGCTCATAACAGGGTTGTTTTCTTTCTTCCTTGAAACCAGTCAGAGAATCTCCCTGATGCTTCACCTTTTTTAAAGGGCTCATCTCATTAGGTCAGGATAATCTCCCTTTTGATGAATTCAGAGTTAACGGATTGGTGACCTAATCACTGGAGCTGTTCACATTCACAGGTCTCACCAAAAACAAAGGGAAAGGTTAATCCTGGGGGCCGGAATCTTGAGGACCAGCGTAGAATTCTCCCTATCACACTTCACCCTAATCTAGACCTTGCTTCTAAACATATGAAAAGATGCTCAATGTTATTCATAAATAAAGTTCTCTTTTAAAAATCTATCATACAGGGGGTGCGAGGGTAGTTCAGTGGTAGAATTCTCACCTGCCATGCAGGAGACCCGGGTTCGATTCCGGGCCCATGCACTTCCCAAACAAACAAGGAAACAAACAAAAAATCCAACCAAATAAAAATTCAACAAATGGTGCTGCAATAACAGGATGCTCACATGGAAAAAGAATGAAATGTGACCCTGCTATGCAGCATACAAAAAAATAATCTGTCATACAGGCAAAGATCAAAGAGACTGATGGTACTCAATGTATTGAGCTGGTAGGGCCCATTTTCCCTCCAGGTATGGAGGCTGACCAGGGGTTGTTTTACTCTTGGCTTCTGGCTTTTGGGTTGGGCCAGTGGGGGCCACCAGTAGGATACCAGAGGGCTGGAGGGGAGAGGTCTGTATACTAATTTCCTACCCTCTATCTGTTCTGTTCTTCGTTTCCGGCAATGGCTCTTCTTTACTGTAGATCCTATTGGGCAGCCACTTCTCCACAGCTCCAGTTCCTCTGTCCTCCCAATTCCCATTCAAGGGTGATAAGGCTAGTTTCTGAAGCTCCAGTATCCCTAGTTCACTCCTTGAACCCTGCCCACACCTTCATTAATTCTTCTTTAAAATGTCCTCCTTTGAATTTCTTAGGTTGTATTCTGCTGGAACTCTGACAGACACAAAATAAAATAAAACAAAGTCTCCCTTTCCCAGCAATTTCATTTCTAAGATTTTGTTCTACAGTAATTTATATATATATATATATATAGGGATTTTTGCTGAATATTCCAAGGAACAAATGATGGAAGGAACATAACTTTTTTTCCAAGGGGAACTTGAATAAATCATAGCACAGCCAAACAATGAAATACTTTGAAGCTATAATACACTTTTAACTGGGCAGACAGAGATACCGTATAAATATACACTGGTTCACTCTTCTTCCCTCAGTTTCCTTAAAAAACAAACATCAGATTATATAAAATACTAATGATAACAACATATTGTGGATCTGTAACATGTATAGCATAAAATATATAATAATAATAGCACAAAAGGGGGATAGAATGGAACTATATATGAGTAAAGTTTTTATATTCTGCTGAAATTAAAACAGCATAAAATCCAAAGTAGATTTTGATAAAGATGTGTAAGCCCTAGAATGACCATGCAAAAAACTCTCAAAATGCAGCTAAAAATCATTAAAATAATTAAAATGCTACACTAGAAAATATCCACTTACTAGAACAAAATCAGTACAAAAAGAACAGAGGAACAAAGAAACCCATAAGATACATAGAAAATACACAGCAAAATGGCGGACGTAAATCCTAATACATCAATAATAAGAGTAAATGTGACTGGATTAAACAATCCAGTCAAAAGACAGATAATGTCATGTTGGATTTTAAAAGGGGGTCAAACTATACATAGTCTACAGAAAACACACAGATTTAAAGATAAAAATAGGTTGAAATAAGGGCAGAAAAAGATATACCATGATGACAGCAACCACAAGGGAGTTAGAGTGGCTAAATTAATATCAGGCAAAAGAGGCATTAAAACAAAAAAAAATTTTACTTGAGAGAAAGAGGAACATTTCCTAATGATGAAGGATCAATCCACTGGGAGCCCATAACAATTACAAACATGTATGCACCTGACAACAAAATACATGAAGTAAACCCTGATAGAATTGAAGAAAGAAAGAAAGAAATCAACAAAAATAGTTGGAGACACCAATACACCATTTTCAATAATTAATAGATCAGCTAGGTAGAAGAACAAGAATATAGATTATTTGAGCAACACGATAAACCAACTGAAAGTCAACTGACATCGACAGAACACTCAACCCAACAACCCCAGAACACACAATTTTCTGAAGTGCACATGGAACATTCTCCAGGACAGACCCCACACTAGGCCAGATAAAAAGCCTCGATAAATATAAAATGCTTGAAATCATGCAGAGTATGCTCTCCAACCACAATTAAATAAGAAATTGGTATCAGAAGGAAATTTTGGAAATTCATGAATATGTAGAAATTAAACAACAAACTCTTAAATAATCAGTAGGTCAGGAAGAAACACAGGGAAATTAGAAAACATCGAGATAAATGAAAATGAAAACATATCAGAAAGTATGGGATGTCATTAAATAAGTGCTCAGAGGGAAATTTAGAACTGTAAATAAATGCCTATAATAAAAAGAGGAGAGACTGAAATCAATACCTAACCTTAAACTTTGATAAACTAGAAAAGAAGAAAAATTTAAACCCAAAGCAAGCGGATGGAATAATGAAGACTACAGTAGAAATAAATGAAATGGTAAAATCAACAAAACTAAGTTTATTCTTTTATAAGACCAAGAAAATTGCTAAAAACTTTAGCTAGCCTGATCAAGAAAAAAGAGAAAATACTAAAATCTATAATGAAAAATGGGACATCACTACTAACCTCACAGCAATGAAAATTATTACAAAGGAATACTATTAAAAACTATATACCAATACATTAGATAACTTGGGCAGGATAGACATATTTCCAGGGGAAAAAACTACAGCGATTGAATCAAGAAGAGATAGAAAATATGAACATGTTTGCAACACATAAACATATTACATTTTAAACTTCCCATAAAAAAAAAGCCCAGACCCTTATGGACTCACTGGTAAATTCTACCAAACATTTAAGGATACTTAATACTAATCCTTCACAAATACTTATAAAAAATAAAATCGAGATATCACTTCCAAACTTATTCAAGAAATTCACTATTATCCAGATACCAAAGCCAGACAAAGATGTCACAAGAAAACTATAGACTACCATCCCTCATGAAAACCAGCACAAAATTCCTCAACAGAATACCAGCAAGCTAAATTCAGGAACATATGAAAAAGATTATATGCCATGACAAAATGGGATTTATCCAAATAATGCAAGGTTGGCTTAACATCTGAAAATCCATCAATGTAATATAAGATATTAATAAAGGACAAAGATCACATGATTATTTCAATAAATGTAAATAAGGACTCTCAACACATTAGAAGTAAAAGGGAACTTCCTCAACCTAGTAAAGGACATTTATGAAACATCCACAACCAACATCATACTTGGTAGAAAGAATGCCTTCCTGTTAAAATTAGGATCAAAATAATCATGCCCACTCTCTCTACTTCTATTTAACATTGTACTAAAAGATTTATCCAGGGAATTTAAGCAAGAAATAGAAATAAAGGACATAAGTTTGAAAAGGAAGAAGTACAATATCTCTATTTACAGATGGCACCATCTTGTATATAGAAAATCCTAAGGAATCCTCAAAAATCTATTAAAACTAATAAATGAGTTCATCAAGTTTGCAAGATTCAAAATCAATATTAAAAAATCCATTGTTTTTCTATACACTAGCAATGACCAATCCAAAAAAAGTATTAAAAATTCCATTTATAATAGCATCAAAAATGATAAAATACAGACATCCCATGTTGCTGGATCAGAAGAGTTAATATTGTTTAGATGGCATCCCAAATTTATATACAGAATCAGCACAATCTCTATCAGAATTCCAGCTGGCTCTTTTGCAGAAATTCATCAGCTGATCCTAAAATTTGCTTGGAAAAACTAGGGTCCCACAATAGCCAAGATGATCTTGAAAAAGAAGAACAAAGTTGATAACTCATACTTCCCCATCTTAAACCTTACTATAACAACACCACCCTCTGTCCCACCACCCCCACCTTGACTGCTGCCACCACTTGCACCACACTGTCAATCCCTCCAACAGGACTCCATCAAAGTATATGTGCTATTGATCTGATCAAAGAGTGAAGAGAGAAAAAAGCCAATGCTGGAAAGTCTTTGGTTAAGAACAGACCAGACCCTGCCCCACTTCAAGGCTCCCTCCCCCTACAGAAGCTTTGAGCAACAGCGAGAACTGACAGAAAATCTTCTAAAAGCTCCAGAAAATAATGAAAGGATTGGAATAACAGTGCAAACATCAAATCAAGAAAAAGGCCACTTGAAAGCTGTAGGATTTCCTGTGCCCTGGCTTAATCCTCCCCACCCTTCATTAGCTCAGTGTAGAACTAGCCCACACTCCCAAGTGTGGATCACTTGCCCTCATTCCAAAGGGAGCAGAGTAACCCTTCTGCATATACTAGGAACAGGTGTGTCTGGCTCAATCTTATCTGGTGGTGGCCTGTGGGACACACTGTTAAGAACTTACCCTGCATTTAGAAGGCAGCATGCCAAGCTCTCCTAGAGAACATTACTGGGGAACAGTCAAGCTATGCTGCCTGGGGCAAGGGATTGTTAGCTGTAGCATCCAGTGCAGTGCCTAGGACAGGGAAGAAACTATTTCCTAGGGAAGAGGGGACATTCATATATTTGTAAACAGGGAATTGCTAGGGCCTTGGTACATGTCTGAGACAAGAGGCATGCACAGAAAGGATCAGGGCGGCGTCTATGCTTTGCCCTGGACCTGTTTTCCAAACTCAAAGTTTGGATAAACCCTGAAGGACAGAAGTTGCAAAGGTCAATCTTCAAAGACTGAGAAAGGTGTTTACTTTATTACCATCTTCTTCTTTTTCCTCTTCTTCTTCTTTTGTTATCTCTTGGAATTCAGAGAAAACTCTGTCATAATGCTGGCTGGATACAAGCTTAAGGAACAGATGCATGAGTGTCTAAATTCCAGGAATAACACAATATCAAAATGTCCAGAAAAAGATTTTCTGAAAAAAAGGTTTTCAGAAGAGATTTCAAAACATATAGGGAATAGGAAGTGATGGCCCAAGCAAACATGAAGATTAAAGCATTGGAAACCATCAGTGAGGAGGACCAGATCTGGGATATTCCAGACTAAGACTTTAAAAATGGCCCCAAATATGCTCAAAAAGCTAAAGGAAAATACAGACAAAGAACCAAAGAAATCAGAAAAACAATAAAAGAACACAAAGAGAATATCAATATGGAGATGGAAATTATGAAAAGGAACAAAATAGAGATGCAGACCACATAACAAAAATCAAAAGTTCCTCAGAGGAGTTCTATAACAGATGGAACTGGTAGAAGAAAGAATCAATGTACTTGAAGATAATGCCATTGAAATAATTCATTCTGAGGAACAGAAAGAAGAAAGTATTAAGAAAAGTGAACAGAGGCTGAGAAACCTGTAGCGCACCATCAAGCTATCAATACATTCATTGTGAGAATCCCAGAAAGAAAAGAGAGAAAGGAACAGAGAGAATATTCAAAGAAATAATGGCTGAAAATTCTCCAAATTTAATAAAAGACATGAATATTCTCATCTGAGATGATCAATGAATTCCAAATACGATAAACCCAAATGACCCATGCTGTGCCATGTTAAAATCAAACTGTCAAATGACAAAGATAGAATTTCTGAAAGTCTCAATAGGGAAACAATGTGTCACATACAAGGGAACCTCAATAAGATGAAATGCCAATTTCTCACTGGAAACCATGAAGGAAGTAGAAGACATATTTAAAGTGCTGAAAGCAAAAAGTTGCCAACCAAGAATTCTGCATTTGGCAAAACTGTCTTTCAAAAATGAGGGAAGAATTAAGACATTCCTAGATAAGCAAAAGCTGAGGGACTTTGCTACCACTAGACCAGCCCTTACAAGAAATGCTAAAGGGACTTCTGCACATTTAAAAGAGAGGTCACTAGACAGTTGACTGAAGCAACATGAAGAAAGATGTCTGGTAAAGATAATGGCATGGGTAAATATGAAAGCTAGTATTAATGCATTTTTTATTTGTAGCTCCTCTTTTTACTTCCTACAGGATCTAAAAGGCAAATGCATAAAACACAATGATAAATCAATGGTTTTGGACTCATAATGTATAAATATGTAATGTGACAAGATAAGGGAGTATATAGGAACATCATTTATGTATGCTGTTGAAGTTGTTAATTGATGTCAAAGCAAATGAGATTGTCACAGAATTAGGATGTTAAATTTAAGTCTCATGGCTAACCACAAAGAAATTATCAGAGAATATGCAAATTTACAGAGACAGAAAGTAGAGTACAGATTAGCAGGGGTGGAGGGCAGGGGCACTGGGAAGTTAATGCAAACTGAGAGTAAAATTTTTGTTTGGGGTGAAGGGAAAGTTATAATAATGGTAGGTGGTGAGGGTACTGCACCATTGTGAACATGATCAGTCCCGTCCTGTCGAATAGAATTCATGAGAGAGTTTGGGCTGGGAATATTTATAAGGGAAATATATGTGGGAAATATATATATATTGAAATTTAAAAGGGGGAACCAAAGAAATAATGACAGTTAAATGCAATAAATGATACTGGATGGGATCTAAGCTTTATATCAATGTTAAATGTCTTGAATTTGATAACTGTACTTAAAGAGGTTACATAAGTGAATTTTCTTATTTCTTAGGAAATATATATGGCAGTTCCTAAGTGTACAAGGAACATGATGTATACAATCTACACTCCAGTGTTCAGAAAATGGATTGATAAATAGACAATGGTAAATGTGGCAAAAAGTTAAAATTGGTGAATCTGGATATGGGGGTGGCTAGGGGTATGTTGGAGTTCTCTATATGTGGTTTGTGTTATTTTGCAACTGTCCTGTAAGTTTAAAATTTTTTCAAAATAAAAAGTTTTAAAAAACATATACAGGGCGGTGAAATGGTGGCTCAGTGGCAGAATTCTTACCTGCCATGTCGGAGATCTGGGTTTGATTCTCAGTGCCTGCCCATGCAAAAAAAGAAACAAGTATACAAAGCTACATTAACCAAGAAAATGTGATACTGGCACAAGGACAGACATAATTCATCAGCGGAATAGAATTGAGAGGCCAGAAATAAATGAATACATTTAAGGATGCTTGATTTTCAGTAAGGATGACAAGGCAATTCAGTGGAGGAAAGAACAGTCTTTTCAATAAATGGCTCTAGATCTCCACATGCAAACAAATGAAGTTGGACCTGTTACTTACACCATACAGAAATATTAACTCAAAATGGTTCAAAGATCTAAGATGAAAGAGCTAAAGCTACTAAAGTCCTGGAAGAAAATAAAAGAGTAAAGCCTCATGATTTTATATTAGGTGATGGTGTCTTAGATACACGTGACAAAAAATTAGATTAGACTCTATCAAAATTAAATTGCTGCAGCTGATACCATCGGCAAAGTGAAAAAGACAACCACAGAATTGCAGAACGTATTTGCAAATCATATATCTGATAAATTATCTTTATCCAGAATATGTAAGAAATCATACAACACAATAACAAAAAGACATGTTACTCAAGTAAAACCTGGGCAAAACATTTGAATAGCTATTTATCCAAAGAAGATACACAAATGGCGAAAAGCACATGATACTTAACGTCATTAGTATTTAAGAAAATATAAATAAAAATCACAGTGAGAAAGCACTTCACACTCAGTAAAATAAAAAAGACAACAATAACAAGTGTTGACAAAAAATGTCAAGAATATTGTTGGTGGAAATGTAAAACGGTACAATCTCTTTGGAAAACAGTTGATAGTTCCTCAGAATGTCAGCATTTTTTCCTAATAGTCAACAAGTGGAAACCCAAATGTCCATTGATTGATGGAAGGATAAACAAAATGTAGTATATCTGCACAGTGAAATATTATTCAGCAGTAAAAAAGAATGAAGCTCTGACACATGTTCCATGTATTATGTCATGGAAACTTAGAAACATCATGTTGCATGAAAGAAGCCAGTCACACAAAAAACACATATTGTATTATACCATTGATATGTAATGTACAGAATAGACAATTCTATAGAGACAGAAAATAGATTAGTGTTTGCCTAGAACTGGAGTTGGGTGGAAGGAGTAGGGAGTGATTCTTAATGGGTGCAGGGTCCCTTTGCGAGGTGATGAAACTATTCTAAATTTACATTGTGTTGATGACTACACAACCCTATGAATGTGCTAAAAACTACTGAATTGCACACTTTAAATGGGTGAATTGTATGTTATGTGAATTATATCTCAAATTAATAAAATATGTACAAAATATGTTTACAAATTAATACATAGAGTGAAAGCCAATGCTCGCTATTTCACTGGGAGTTTAATTCTGAGGGTACAAAACAAATTAGAGGTCAAGGATAGCGTGGTGGTTAAGAGTGTGAGCTCAAAGGCTGGTTTTGTCACGTCGCGGCTGCGTGACCTCATACAAGTGTTCCACTCTTTGGCTGCACTCTCTGTGAATGAAAGGAATGCAATCCCCACCTCTTGGGCCAGTTGTGAGACTCAAGTGAGTTCATGCGTGTGGCTTATATTAAACATTACCAGATAGGTGTGAGCCTGTCTTAAATGTTAGCTGCTATTATCATTCGTGTCTCTGGCTGGAAACCTGTTGGGTCATCAGTGGGCACTGATGTGGGGTCCACTGTAATTGACCTAAGATCTGATGTTCAGGAAAACCAAGCCACCTGAACCGGAAGCCATAGACGCGGACTCAAAATAAAGAACATACACAGGATCGTGAACAACTGAAATGGGCTCCCCAGAAAGGCACTGGGCTGATCTCACCCAGAAAAGACTGAAGAAATAACTTTTCCAGAGTTAGTAAGTGTGACACTGTGGTCAAAACTGCAGTGGATCAAATCCCTGCTCCAACACTTAAGAGTGTGTGACTGTGGGCAAGTCCCTTAGCCCTTCTAAACCTCAGTTTCTCCACCTGTAGAATAGAGCTAAGAATACCATCTACCTCCTAGGACCGTTACACAAAGTGCTGAAATAGTGCCTGGTGGCCAGACATTCAGGCAGTGTTGGGAATTTTCTTCTGTTCTGCATGCATAAGTGAATAACTTGTCAAAAAGCAGGGGCCAGACAAACAGCTGTGATGTTTTCTACCTCTGTCACTCTATACTGGATTCTAAAAGAAATGCAGAAATCCTTGGGTTTAGAGGAAGAAATGGTGTTTGAAGAAGCAGAACACAGCAGCAGCTAAAGGGGAAATCATACAGAGACCTGGACATTCATTTGTTCATTCGTTCACTCAACAAGTACTTTTCTGGAACTAACCAGGGGCTTGGCTCTGTGCTGGGTGCTCAGCACGTGGTGGCGGTTGAGGCACAGAGGGTCCCTGCTCTTATGGGATTTGCATTCTAGTGGGAGAGGCAAATGATAAATGTGTGAGCAAATCAACAAAATACTTACATGTTGTGATAAATCAGAAAGGAAATAGGACACTGTGAAAAGAGAAAGAGAATAACAACGGGGGCAGGGGAAAGTCAGGGAAGCTGAGGTCTGAGGAGGACTCAGAGGCAAGTCAGAGGAAGGGCACCTGGAAGGAGCTGGGTGTGTTTAGAGACTGCTCAGGGTCAGGGAACCAAGAGATGGGCTGGTATTAGAAGCCACTGAGATTTGAGGACGTGTGTCATATGGCACTGATTACAGCAATCACTAACTAATAAGTGGGATTTGTGAAGCATAGGTATGACTTTTGAGGTATGTAAAGATGTGTATGCATGCAGTGCATTGTGTATTGCGTGTGTGCATAAATGGTATGCTGTGATACAAAAACAAGAAAAACAAGGCTTTATGTTGGATAAAACAAAATGAAGTAAGACAAACAAGCAAACATATTCCAGAATGAGCTGTCTAGAGAATTTGAACCCAGGCCCTCTGGTCAGAAGGTGCCTTGGGTTCCTCTGCAGGGAAACCCACAATTTGCAGCTCCTCCTCTCTCCAACCTGCCAGTGGTTTTTAGGAAAGAAGATGGCGGCAGCTGGACAGGGTTATTTGATTTGACTGGTGTTCAGAAAACCAAGGAAAAGGTGGCACCAGCCCAGCCGAGTGGCATCTGATCACACCCACAACTGTGTGTGCCTTGGCTGCAGAGACTTCCGTCCCTGGGAAGGGCTTGGCAGCTGAGGAAGGGTCCCATGCCACAACGCTGGGAGATGGACAGAGGGACTCTGTGTGGAGCAGAAAGCTTCTGTGTGCACCTCAGTTGGCCTGGGGCTCTGTGAGGAATGGGGCTCAGGTCTCAAGGCCCCAGGGCTGCCTGCAAGGGACTCTTTTCCCTGCCCTCATTCATGGTCAGCCAAATAGTGACTCTATGATTAAGCGGGCAAGCTCTGGAGTCAGACTACCCACGCTGCATCTCAACTCCACCAGCTGTGAACTTGCAGAAGTAACTTTACATCTCTGGACCTCAATTTCTCAACTTTAAAATAGGGACAAATGTAGTATCTCGCTTATAATGTTATCATAAGCATCAGAGGAGTTCATTCCTATAAAGTGTTGGGAACCACGCCTCGTGCCTTCTTCAGTGTGAGTCACAACACAAACATTATAGACAATCTCACTTCATCCTTGCAAAATCCACACAAGGTCGGCATTATCGTTGATTTAGGCTGGGCGCCCCCAGAGAAAGAGCTTGAGATAAGGACTCAAGTGAGAGCAGTTTGTGAGCTAAGTCTGAAAAACACAATTAGGGAGTGGGAATGGCCAGCAGATGCCACTGTGGATAACTGGGGTCGATCCTGCTGGGGAACTCAGAGAGAGAGCGCAGAATACACACCTCAGAGTTATGGCAGCATATTGTGTTTGCTGGGGTATTTGTGCCCCAACTCCCAGCAGTCACAGGTTGAGGGCTGCTCCTGGAGAAAGGATGACCAACCTACTCAGTTTGCCCAGAACTGTCCCGGTTTGGG
This sequence comes from Myrmecophaga tridactyla, assembly GCA_004026745.1. Taxonomy (NCBI): domain Eukaryota; kingdom Metazoa; phylum Chordata; class Mammalia; order Pilosa; family Myrmecophagidae; genus Myrmecophaga; species Myrmecophaga tridactyla. Next base: position 3,317 of record PVIY010028027.1, on the reverse strand, counting down.
TACTGAAAGTCTTATGGTCCTGGAAACCCTTCAATCCCAACCTGGATGGTTGGTCAGCACTTCCAATTTGTCACACTTCAGGGCTCAGCAGGACCCAGGGCCCAGAGCAAGCCCTCAGGTAGAGATGCAGATCACCAGGAGCCACCAAGCACTAAAATGATAAGGCCCAAGGAAGTGAGGTGACACACAGAATCCTACTTTGGAGGTGAGAAAAGGGAAGCTCAGAGAGACAAAGTAACCTGCTCAGTGTCACACAGAAGGAAGTGCCCTGGAGGGGGAGGGCTCAAACCCAGGACTGTCTGATGCCAAAGCCCATGCCCTTGACCACCAGGTTCCATGGCTCCTCCTTCAGACTGGCTGAGCTGGAAGAACACCGGACATCAGCTAGTCCCAGTGATTGGAAACAAAAACATCTACAGGCTAACAGGCAACACTCAAGGGATGAGGGTGCGGGGGCGTGTAAGACAATAAGGAGGTAGGGCCTGTGGTCAAAAGGAGAGTATGGCATCTTCTAAAGGGGGCAGTGGCTACTCAGCTCAGGCCTGGGAACAAAGGCCCCATGTTGCTAAACCATCCAGTTTTTCAATAGAAGCTGGATTTTTATGGGAAATCTCCCAAGTATTAAATGTTGTCAAGGAATTTTTTAATGCCAATTTTTTGGCTGGGTGGGCAAAACACAGGCCCCTGGCTGCCTGATCGGGGCCCTGAGTCTTGCCCAGTGGCCCCTCCATGCACCCCCATGGATGAAGCTTGGGGTGAGTGTTGATCTCTCTCAGTGGGGGCCCCTACAGAAGAGGGGGCTGGTTCAGTGTGCATTTAGTACGCATATCCACTGCACCCCAAGTTTCATTCATGTACTGTCCTTATTTCTTCCATACATGTGTGTCCACAACTGACAACCAGCTCACAGGCACCAAAACAGTCCACTGAATGTTACCAGCTAGTAAACAGCCAGGCCGGTGGTCCCCAGAACCCTTTCCTAGGATCCTCTGACTTCCCCTCGATCTGGCAACTCCAGGGTTAACTTCTGGCATGTTGCAAGGACCTCTTCTGGCCCTATGGCTGGAGTTCCTAATTTTTCAGTACCTAGCTGGGCCAGTATCACCATTTTATTTCCCTCTCTCTCTCCCCCCCAACCCCTCTTTAAAATTATATGATCATATTGAAACCTTATTGAATCAAGGATGGCTATAAACTATGATATGCTGGTAAATAGTTAACAACCATCTCTCCAGGAGTGGAGGGAGCCCTGATTTGTAGCATTTACTGATTTCCATAGTTTAAAAACTCTCACCCAGGCCAGTATCAAGATACTAACATAATGTGACTGAACCTGGAGTGGGAAAGAGACGTGCAGTACTTAGTACTATGTATTATTTACTATATAGATACAAGAGGCATATATATAACCTCAAGAGCACAGATAACAGTAAAATAATTAGGAAGTGATGAGTTCTGAGTCTTACCTTTGTTTCCAGTATGATTTATTACAGTGTTAGCTTATATAATTTAATATTTAATTTTTAATGATTTTATCTATCAGCCTTTGTGAGCCGGTTCAAGCCAGCTCCAGCATATCACTGGATGAATCAACACAGAGGCATAAATAACAAAACTGCATTCTGGGTGGTCAGAGGACAAGGATGGTGGGGATGGGGGTGTCGTCTCCACCCATCCTCAGGGGAACGGTTCAAGCCTGCCCACCCCACAAGCCCTGCCTGCGGCTGCCCGCCCCACCTACCTGCAGCAGGAAGTCGAAGAGTGCCAGACGTGCCCACTCAGTGTGGCGGATGCCCAGGCACGAGGCCTGGCCTGGCCAGCTGCAGCCACGCGCCAGCAGGGCCTGGTACTGGAGCCAGCCCAAGGCCAGCGAGTTCTGGTCGTTGTCCGGGTCGCCCAGGTGCTGCACATCGGGCGCCCACCAGACGACCGGCCTTACGCCCCCATCCGTGTAGCGGTAGGGCAGCAGCGGGCTGTGAAAGCGCCGGGCCACAGCAGGTAGGCTCCGGCGCAGGCCCAGCACGCGGTCCACGTGGAAGGACAGGACCTCGGGCAGGTCCCCAGTCCTCTTGATTAGGCCGCAGAGCCCCTGAGAGCAGAGTTGGCTGAGCCTGGGAGACACAACACCCTGAAGGTTCCCCCCGGGGGAGAAGCCGACCTGCAGCACCTGCCCATGGGCGGGAATCCTGGCCTTGCCCACCACCTCCCCCTGGACCAGCAGCCGGAGGGTCTTTACATCGTGTTCTGTGAGCCACGGGGGCACCTGCCCGCTGGTCAACAGCCCTGAGTTCTCAGCGTCACACCATACGGACCCCTGGAGTTCCCCAATAGAGCCAGGCCACTGACGAGACCCCCAGGCCGGGGCAGGATCTTCTGCCTGTCGCCCATCAGTCAAGACTCTCTTCTCAGCTCCTGGCAGACCCCTGCCTTCGGCTGGGTGGGGCTGGAGGACCAGTCCAGCAGTAGCTCTCCAAGCTTGTAAAGCTGCCATATGGCTCCTTCCAAGTTGGCTGACCAGGGAGCCTGTCTCGTTCTGTGTCTCTCGGACGGGATCAGCATGTCGAGGGTGGTCCAGGTCTTTGGCTCTTGGGCCCATGACCTCATTCACCCCCAGGAGCCCAAGACGCCAGGTACTGAATCGTAAATTTCTTAGAGCTGCTGAAGGAATATCCCTCCGGACCCTCCCTGGATGCCTGTTGTCCTCTCCTGGGGACCTCTTGTTTCTGTCCACTCTCCCCCTGTGGCCTTGCTCCTCAGCACAGACACATTTGGAATTTCTGGGCAAAGCCGAGCCTCTCCAGAACACCAGGTTTCTTGCCCACTGCCTCTGGCTAGGGCTCAGAGCCCATCGGACAGGGGTGGAAGAGGTGCCCATGACCCCGTAGGGCTCCATGGGCCCAGGGTCTGTGCTGGCGGCTGGATGCGGTGGGGGAAAGTGGGTGACAGCCACCACAGACAGGGTCATCAAGAGGCAGAATGCCATCACTGATCGCCTCTTGCCTCGCAGCTTTCTCCTGAGCCAAGATGCCTGCAGGAGAGGGTAGAAAGAGAAGGCTTGAGACCTGAGAAAGACACCACCCCAACCCACAGAACAATGGAATACTGACCAAAGGAGCATCTTGGGTGCATGAGGAAGTGAAAAGAGCATAGGTGGAGTTTTAATATTAACCTGTCTTCAAGAGAGGAAATGGGCAGCCTCAGCCAACTCGACTCATGCTTCAAGACTTAGCTTACTTTGCCTCCTAGGTAGCCTTTTTTGATGTCTGCCAGCAGGCTTGGGCTGCCCTCCACCTCCCTTTGACTAAATGGCCATTTGC
>PVIY010028026.1:0-33496 GCA_004026745.1 Myrmecophaga tridactyla | reverse complement strand
ACAAGTGGAACTGAGAAATTCAGTGTGGCCAGAGAGTGGGGTACATGGTGATTAGTGGGTAGGAAGGAGAGTCTAGGATATAAACAGGAGCCCAATTTTGAAGGTCTTGGATACCATACTGGAGTATTGCGATATTATCTTGCAGCCATCAAGGACTCAGAGGAGTCCGCAGAGGGCGGCAAATGATCAGATTGGGTTGCTGATGGTTTGTGTGGTTACTCAACGATTAAGAACAAGCAGGAAAGACAGGCTGCTGCATTCAAGTCCCAGATTTGTGTCTCCTAGTTGTGTATCCTTGGGAAAATTATGTGACTTCTCTAAGCTTCAATGACCTCATCTGTAAAATGGGGATGAAGGTAATAAAAATACATGACTCAAGAGTTGTATTGAAGAGCAAACGATCAGATCTGTGCAAAGTATTCAGTGCAGTGTCTGGCACAAAGTAAGTGCTCAATTTGCATTTGCTGGCATTATTATTGAAGAAAACCTCCCTGGAGGCAACGTGCGAGTGTAGGCTGGGGACAGGGTGGTCAGAATCAGCTAAAGGCGGTAGCTAAAGTCCAGACCGCAATGAGGAAGCCTGGTTCAAGGCTGCATCTGCAGGGAAAAAAATGTGGAGGGTGGATTTGAAGGGAGAACTGGAGAGCATCATTTACACAGAGGATTAAATAAACTAACATACATGGAAGGGTTTTGTAAACTGTACGCATTTGAGTATGATTACAATTAGGGCTATTTTCATCAACTTTATTTCTGGGGCCTGTCAGCCTTGGTTCTCTGGAGAGAAGATGCCATTTAACTCTCCCAGATCAAATATTTAACAAACACCAACTGAATAAACCCAGCCGTGCTTATTTGGCATGTGCTTGGTATTTTTAGTTGCTTCCACTCCAGAGATTTGCCACCCTGTCCAACATGACTTTCTTCCTGAGACTGCCTACCTGGAACAGAGGCTGAATGGGTGTTGTCAGGACCAAGAGCACTGGCCCTGGAGGCTGAATGCTTGGGTTTGAATCCTAGCTCTGGTGTTTAATTGCTGTGTGAGCTTGGGCGAGCTACTGAACCTCTCTGCGTCCCCATTGGTAAAATGAAGAGGATAGCAGAATTACCCCATGGAGTTGTAGTGAAGATGTGAGGGGCTTCTAGGACAGAGTCTGACATGTCATCCATCATCATTATCACCACCATCATCACCATCACCACCATCGTCACCATCATCATCGCCATCATCACCATCATCATCAGTATCATCCTATCAGCGGCAGCTGCAGCATCACCAGCGGCATCATCATATCATGCCATCTATGAAGGCAGCCCCCACCCATCACCCTGAGGCCAGCCCGATCAAGAGAGAGGTCCATGTTTTCAGCCACTACCCACGGGGAGACTGAAACTCAGAGAGGCAAAGTCACTTGTCCACGATCACACAGCCTGTTTATGTGTTTGTGGCCCTAACCAGGCACTGAGGATAAATGCTGTTTACTTACCTCTGTAATTGCAGTTCCCAACCTCTGGGTGCATGCTCAACTACAGTTTGCAGGATGAATGAATGAGTGAGTGAATGGATGAACGGACAAATAATTTTAATCTTGAATTCAGCAGTTCTCAAAGTGTGGTTTGAGGAACCTTAGAAGTTCCCCCAAATGGTTTTTGGGGGTCTGTACGTCCTGTGCTTTCTAACCATGTGTCTTGTGAAATGGATATTCTTCATAGACTTCAACCCAAATAACGTTATCACAGCAGACTGAGTGAAGAAGGAGAGAGGAGGGTCGGGCTATCTTCTGTTAAACCAGTTAAAAGATTTGCAAAAATATAAAGCAATGCCACTCTTCTCAGTGATTTTTTTGTTGTGCAAAAATGTAGCTATTGTCACTAAAATATATATTCTTTCTGTCAATGCTTAATGCGTTTACTGTTTGTAAATTAATAGATGTTTTCTAAAGTGTTTCCATTTTAATTTTTAATGTGGTAAATTTTACTGATGTAACCCACATCGACCAAAGCCCTTTGAGGTCTTCAATCACTTTTAGAAATTTTTTGGTGTGTTCTGAAGATTGTGCAATCATCACTGCTAACACTTTCATCAGGCCCGAAAGAAACCCCATACCTTTTAGTGGTCACTCAATGATTTTGAAGAGTGAAAAAGCCCTGAGGCCTGCAAGTTTGAAAACCAAGATGGCATGCCATCCATCATCTTTATCCTCACCAACCCCACCGCCATGGGCAGTCACAAATGAACAGTCCCGAGAGCGTTCTAAGCATCCTCTTGAGTGCCTGCAGGCAGTCCCAGGGCTGAGACAGCAGAGGAGGTGCCAGAGCCCTGTCCGTAGGGGGGACTGCTGGTCTTGGACAGACTGGACATCTACCAGCCCACTGAGAGACTGGACGGGAGCAGAGGCGGTTGTGACACTCCCTCAATCAGCAAGAAAGAAGCTCAGACACCCAAACCACCGTGGGCTGACTGCCCTCCAGAAGCCGCAGGCTGAAGCTAATAGTTCTGCTGCACCACTTTATGCGCCATTAATCTCCCCTGCATCAGGACCAAGTGCTTGGCTCAGAGCCACATGGTTGTCTGCTCTGGGAGCTGCTTTATTGTCTCTTTACTTTGGCCCCAAAGAGCACCATTATGCTAATTAAAGTGGCTTTTATTCCAGGGCCCTCTAGAGAGGGCACTCTTGGAGTTATTGGATCCCTTGTCCTAACAGTGCCCTTTTTAGGAGAAGAACAGGATGAAAAACGTTTTAAGCATATACCAGATGCAGGGCACAGTGCTGGGCACTTTCATGTGGAATTAAGCACACAGCCCTCAGAACCCGTTCTGGGTTCGAATTCCGGCATGCTGAAGATTAGCCTGTGTGACCTCGGGCAAGTCACTGTACCTTTCTGGTCATTGGTGTCTGCACCTGTGCCACGAATATAAAACCTTACACTGACCTTGCAGAACTGTAGTGAGGATGGAGTGAGGATAATGCCTGAGGGCGTTTAGCATGCACTGCTGCATTACTAGTCAATGCATGATGCTCCTATCACCACTATCTCAATAACCCTGCCCCAAAATCCCAGGGGCTAATAGAAGAGGTAAACAAGACCCAGAGAGGCAAACTTCGTGCTCAAGGTCACACAGCCATTAAGAGGTAGATCTGGGATTGGAACTCAGTTCTGCCTGAGCTCTAAGCCTGTGGTTAGCTCTAGCCTGGGAGGGGTGAGCTGAACCCAGGGGCTGAGAAAACAGACTCCTTGGTGGCTCCTGCTGTTTCCTTCTGAGATCTAATTTTCCCTCTTTTTCACCTGAGGAGAGTGGCTGATACTTGATAGGGAATCTCAGAAACAAAGACATGAAGCACAGGCTTTCTACATTCATTTTCTCTCTACTTCCTATCGTATTTCTCCATCCCTGAATAGCAAGGAGGGCGTTTGCAGACAGTTTGCCTTGGAGAGTCAGTGCATACAGCTTTAAAATAATCCAAAGATATTTTAAACCAGCTACATTTTTTTTTGCATGAAGGATATCTCAACTGTAAGGACCAGGTTTAGGTTTAGAGATAAGCTATTTTAATTTGCACGGAATGAAGGAATGAAATTAGCAGAACCCAGGTGTAGAATGAATGAAGGGCGGTGACGGAGAAGTGTGGGAAATGAAGCCTGGGAGGGACGATGGAATGAACATCTCCAAAACCGAGCGGCTGAATTAAGGAATCAGGAAAATGCCCCAATTATGGTATCAAATGGAGGAAACAGAGAGGCGTGAAAACCTACTTCAGAAATGAACGAGGGAGTGGAAAATTTAACACGTTCCAGACCAAGGGCTTCTAACCATGTGGAGAGAAAGAGCTCCCTTTATCTCCTAGATGAAGAAGGGAGAAGAGGAGAAACTCTCAGAAAAGTGGTGTGTGTGGATGTGTGCGCACATGAGGTAGGTGGGGGGGGGGAGGGGAGGGGAGGGAAGGGGGAGAGACTTTCCTCCTTTTTTTTTTTTCATACTTTCCTTTTGAGAAGTACAAGGAGAGATGAGTTACAGAGAAGGATTCAGCGAATGTCCCAGGTTGCAGCTCTGAGAGAGGTGGCAGTGGGGCTCGGATGCTGTCTTCCCCTCTCCATCCAGGCCTCCCTGCTAGGAAAACTCAAAGGCTACCCCCCACCCCCTGGAGGGGTCACCCCAGCTGGGTGTCCAGTCTGTACCTATTGGCTGGGCTCTGGCCAGGGACTTGAACTGACATCTGGGGGCAGGGATGAGGTGGACAGGCCTGGGTGATGGGTTCAGAAGATCCGAGGTCCAGACCCAACTCTGTTGGGACTTGCTGTGTGACCTTTTCAAACTCACCTAGCCTCTCTGGGCCCCAGTTTTTTTCATCTGTGAAATGGAGAACATGGTTCCTATCTTTCCTACCTCCCTAGGCTGTTGGGAGGCTTTATTGAGATGATGGCTTTCTGGGCAGGCTTTGAGAAATTAAAGAAAAAAGTTGTTCTATGGAATTAAGAAACTCCTATTAGTCTTTGTGGGTAGTAGAGGCTCAGCTGGTCGTTTTGCCTGTGCAACTCTCTATCCTCCTCTTAACTTCAGGGACTCAACCTGCACAGTTAAAGATCATGGTATTTGTAGGCTGAGGGAGGAAAATGTTCAGAGAATTTATGTCTTGTTCTCTTTCAGGGGAAAACCTCTTACAGCAGGCCATGAAACTCAATGGGGAGAAAAATGGTAATGATGATATAATAATAATGATAATAAAAAAGAAAAAAAAAAAACCCAAACCACTCAGATCAACTAGGATAACGTATGGCCAGGGGAAGCCTATGTGATTTTTTTTTTCCTTGCACACATAGCCTGGCCTCATCTCCATCACTTTCCCTTTGCACGGACCAGTGGCTGCTCATTATTCCTTTTGGGAATAGTTTGCAGACCTGATCCACCATGCCCCGGGCCCCTCCGCCCTTAGAGGCCTCCTCTTTGCATTGAGATGGACTCTGCAAGGAAACAGTTCCTCGGGACCCTCTCCAAGTTATTCAGAAACACGCCCAGAGAATCTGCCAACTTGAAGGAAGTCATGGCACCAAGAACGATCCCGGCCGAGAGCCCAGCGTCCCTTGCCTCACGGGTCTGTGGGCAGACGACGGGCAGCAGCTTGATAACTGCTTGCTTAAATCAAGGGGGTTGGCAGGAAGCAGATTCCTCTGGGCATCTCCTTCCACTAGAATTTCTGGAATTCACCAGAAACAGGAAATTGGTTCATGAAGCTCGACTCATCTAGATTAAGTGGCAGAGTTGCAAGTGGCTGAGATCCAGGAGCCCCCATAGCTCCCCACCTGTGCCTAGCACTGTGTCCCCTCCAGGCCGCCAGACCCCCCCACCTGCTCCGGGAGGTGAGCTTCTGTCACGCCCCAGCTTGACAGGTGGAAGCCGGAAGCTGTGCGGTGACATGGAAGGCGCGGGGAGGCAGGGGGGATTTAAAGGCAGAGGCGTGACGGCTGGAACCCTGCCTGCAGCCTGCCACGTGACTCCTTATAAGTCTAGATCTATCGGTCCTCAAATTTCTCATCGATATAGTGATGAAAACTACTTTCACCTTGCTTCGTGAAGGAGAGAGAAAGTGTCTGTAGAAATGCCTTATACTGCATAGGACCTTAAAAAAAATGAAAAGACATCTGCAGTGAGCTTGCTTATTAAGAGCCTCTGAGCGGGTTAGAATCCTGCCCAGGGAAGCTCTCCCCATCCCCTTGGATGCTCAGGGTTTTTCTCCACTCCTCCCTTCTCAAAGAAACCCTTTGTGAAGACATGTGTTCTACCTCCCACTTCATCAAAACTTCATCTGACCAGGGGGTGTGAAGGCGGTTCGGCGGCGGAATTCTCACCTGCCATGTGGGAAACCTGGCTTCGAATTCCGGCCCATGCACTTCCCCCCAAATAAACTACAAACAAAAAACAAACAAAAATTCAACAAATCGTGCTGCAGTAACAGGAAAAGAATGAAAATAAAAAATATAAATAATGAAATGTTACCCCCACCATACAGCATACAAAAACAAACAAACAAAAAACCTTATCTGACCAGATTCTCCTTCTTTTAGGGCTCAGCATTCTGCTCTTTCTTATTGCTTTAGAAATGAGAGGCAAGGTTTACAATAAAGTATCACGATCAAACAATTTTAGGGTCAGGCAGATATAAAAAGTAAGAGAAGCAGCCAGAAATGAGATCTCAGAGAACACTAGGGCCTGGGGCATACTGGAAAGCATCTACCAAATCTAAAACCATCCCAAATAAAAGTAAAGAGCATGCTTAACAATCAGCAGAGACAGGTATATAGTCACAGACCACAAGTTCACCGTCCAATTAGGAAGTTAAACTAGTTCAATTTCTACATCCTGCAGAGGAAAATGTGAGTTGTCCATACCCACCAAGCTGATAAAGCAGCTGAAGCCCCGTGCTTTGAAAGCCACATTTCTTTACTGCCAGTCTAGGGATTAATCTAATCCTTAGAGATCTAATTAATTCATACTAATGTGTTAATGACTGACTATGCCTACGCTTCTTTCAGAAAAATAACTTTAGTGGTGAAAATGTATACATTATGATGGGATGTTAGGAGACATTTGAGGGCAGAGGTGCCACCTGGCCCATGCCATGCATGTGTTCATGTCCTCTGCACACATTTACTGTCCAGGGAGGAAGGGAGGCTTCCCAAGCTGTGTGGCTCCTTCCTTGGTTCCCAGCCACCCGTCCCTCCCCAAGTTGTAGGCTTCCTCCCGGCGCGGGAACCGACTTAGAAACAAATGCAAAGTTGATACCATTTTCTTAAATTTGCCACAGGAGAGAGGAACATTGTGTACTTTATTTGGATTCTGTGACCTTTGCTTCTTATTTTGGTCTCTTGCAGGGGAAAATGTCGAAGTCCATGTGATACAGGAGAAAAATGTGAGACACCAAAAGTTTCTCTTGACTCTGGCTCCATGGTGCATTGTATGTGCAAGTATTTGCAGACAGTGTTCACAGAGTCCTCATCCAGGAGTGTTGGTTTGTGCGACACACAGGTTTTGGGGAGTCTTAGTATTTCCATGCCAAAAACAGGGCGAATAATAGGACCTCCCAAGAACTGATACAAGGATGAAACTAGAAAATGGAATTCATTATATGCGGTGCCTAGCATATAATAAGTATTCAATAATGGAGGGTACTAGGATGAATCAGCTTCAGGGAAGGTAGCATGCAGTACAGGCTTGGCGCGCTATGGCTCACAGGCCAAATCTGGCCTGCTGCCCGTTTTCATAAGTAAACTTCTATTTGAACACAGCCACGCCCATCACCAATGCCCTGTATGTGGCTGTGTTTGTGCCACCACGACAGAGCTGAGCCACTGCCACAGAGACCGTATTGTCTGCAAAGCTGAGAAATGTCGTAGCTGGCTTTTTTGCAGGAAAAGCTTCATGACTCCTGGGCTGGGGGAATCACAGCTGGGTTCATGTCTGGTTGGTTATGGGGCAGTTTGCTTTGCCTTTCTGAGCCTCAGTTTTTCCATCTGCAAAGTGGGGATAATAAATGAACCTTCTTATAAGGATTCAGTGAGGAGTAATAAATGGGGTGGGATGGTCCTGGCACATAGTAGGAACTCAATAGATGTTAGTTCCCTTTCTCCCCCATGGCTGCTGCCTCTTGGCCCAGACTGAGGCCTCCTGAGGTCGTGGCCACTCTCCTGGGTCCTAAAGTGGAACAGGCCAAGGACAGCTGTCTGAACAACAACTTACAAGATTGCCAGGCCCCCTTTAAAACCCTTGACCCAGCTGAACTCAGTCCTGACTTACAATTCTTCTGTGCGCTAGGTGCAGCGTCGTCCCATTTTACAGATAAGGGAATTGAGGCTTGGAGGCTTTAAACTAGAAAGTGGCGAAGCTGGGATTTGAATCCCAGGCCCATCTGAAGGCTGCGCTCTGAAAGGCTTTTGCCCTATAGGCAGGGTGAGGGAGGAGGCTGCCCCGAGGCTCTAGTTTTTCAAGGCTCAGCATCAGGATGAGAAATTCAATCTAGAAAGTCAGAGCAGGAAAGGAGCTAGATTGCAAATGGGTTCAACCCACCCACTGACAGACATGGAGGCGGAAGCCCCAAAGGGCAAAGTCCAAGGCGGGTTAGAGGTGGGGCTGGCACTGCCCCTGCAGCCCCGGCTCTCATGCAGGCGCGCTGGTCTGGGCAGTGCTGACCGGATCCCATCCAACTCGCCGCCTGACTTCCCACCACTCCACCCCTGGCCAGGCCCCAGGCCTCTGGCTCCAGGTCAGCCAGATTCCCTTTGGCTCACTGAGGGTGCCCGGTTCCCTCGCAACTACAGGCCTCTGGCAGATGAATCCCTCTGTCCCCATCTCCCCGCTCTACCTGCTGCCTCCCAGTCACACTTTAGCTTCTCTCCTAGGCATCACCACCTCCAGGGAGCCTTCAGGTTCCTCCTCCGGCCTGCCAAAGGTCCTGGTGCTTCCTCTATTTGATGTTATAATGACTTCTCTCCCCCATGAAGATAGAAGCTCCACTAATGTTTGTTGAATGACTGACTGACTGAGGGAATGATACTTGGAGAGATCCCACAGGGGTGGAAGGAGGGAGTTGAGATAAGCAAGCAAGAATTCATGAAATATTGGAATAATGCCTTCCTTTCCTTCTTCATGCCTGCCTCTGCCTCCTGGGGGAGGACACCTGGCTTCAGCGGCCTGTCCTGCCACCCACCCCCTGGGATCAGGGACTCTTCGTTGATGAGCCCGAGTGAGGGTCAGACTCCAACTTTATGAGGTCTCATTACAGGGGGTGGTAAGGATTGGCGCTGGCTTACTTCTCAAATGCCTCGGGGGAGGCTTCCTGAACAGTGATGCGAGTTTGGGACCTTCCTCTCTTGCTTTCTAATCAGGACCAGTCTGAGGAATTGGAGGTATTTCTCCAGTGATATTTCCCTATAATGTCAGTTCTTTCCACACCAAGATAGGATGTGAGAGGGAAACGCTACATCTCACGACTTAAGGTCAGTGGCGAGCCAAACACACTTGGGAGAACCCGCCGGCACTGGCCTCAGTTTACCAATTAGTTCTCGGCCCATTGGTCAGCTGTAGCCACAGCAGGTGGGAGGCTGAGACGTATGGCCGGGATGGGGCACACCAGGGAAAAGGTTACACGGGCATCCTCACCATCTATTAACTGTGTGCTCAGGCAAGTTACGGCAACTCTCCGTGACTCAGTTTCCTTCTTGGTAAAATAGGGATATTGATAGAGCTGTCACAAGGGTTAAATTAATTCCTATTCATGAAATGCCCAGAATGCTGCCTGGAACACTAGAAGCTCCCTGAAAGCATTTATTAAATGAATAAAAGAATTTTTCTAAGGTGGGTAATAACAGTTTGCTTCTATGTAAAAATTAAAATGTAACTGCTGAGAGAAGAAGGGCTTTATCTGTTCTGTTCGCTGCCAGGTCCCCTCTGCTTGGAGCACGGCTTACAGTTGCTAGGCCCTCAGATATGTGCTGGTTTAATGACTGAATGTGCCATTGATGGCAGTAACGGACTACATATAAGCTCTATTTCAAAAATACAAAGAGGCTGTTCAGACAAACATGTTGAGCATGCAATATAACTATTAAAAGAGAATGCATTAGGAAATATAATGGCATTTATAAATAAAGAAAAGTAAGCGAGCGCTTTTAGAGCATTTACTAGATACCAGGCACGTCGCACAAATGGACCCATCTAATCCTCAGTGACAATCTATCATGACTCTCATCTTCCAGACGGGGAAACTGAGACACAGAGAGGTTGATATCTTGTCCAGGGTAACACAGCAGGAAAGCTAGGGGAGCCAGGATTTGGACTCAAGCCATCTGACTTTGGAGACCATGATTTGAAACTATCCTATCCTGTCTCCTACAAGGCAGGGCTGAGGAAATTGTAGCTACAAACCAGCAATGTCAAATAAACAAACACCATCGCCAATTAAAAAAAAAAAATCTAAATGGAAATGTTGAAAAAATACCAAGTCCCTCTTGTCTCAGAACACCGGGGAAGACCCCTCCTCCCTCTGGACCCCAGTTTCCCACTCTGGCATATGGAGATGAGATGTCCTCCAGAGACCCTTCCCAACTGGGTTTCTGGGGTTCTGCACAGAGCAGAACTAGGAATCTGGGATGGCAAAGACATTCAGGTTGCGTGGCTTGGGACGTACGGTTCATTTTCCAGCAGAACCTTTCTCCCCACGGGCTTCTAATGCACCATGCAAATCAGAAACTAGAGAACTAAATACTTTTATCAAATGAGCAGTTCCGGGAGTAGCTGGGAGCCTACGAAGTCTTGGGAAGGCAAATCAAAGGCAAACTTTGAGGAACCATTTTGGGAAGCAAAAGAAAATTCCACCACGCTTGCAAGGGTGTGAGTGACTCGGTAGAGTGTAATTTATTTGGAGCAGAGTGCGGCTTTGTCTGCTTCTGTCTCCGCAGAGAAGCAGCAACCCCAGAAGCAAAGTTGGACAAACACCCAGATTTTACCGTTTGTCAGATAATTGGTATAAAAAATGTGGCTTTCCTCCTTCTCTCTTGAATTATCTGGATGCTTCAAGAAAAATCATCCCTCTTCAAATTTTATGCAGAAACACAACCCTGAAGAGAGATTTATTCTTCATTCGTTCCTTATATCCTTTAGCGCTCTCTCTCTTCTTCTCTCCACCCACCCACACCTCCATCCATCTTATCTAGCAACAAAATAAAGGCTCTGACAAGTCCTGTAGTAAAACAAATTGAGTTGAACTTCATTTCCAAAACTTCTTTGATAATATCCTTCTGTAAAAAGTAGAATCTCACTGTTCTAGGATTCCGCTTTAAATTTTACAAGCATTTTCACAATGCCTTGCTTGATTCTCCCAAAAAGCCTGCGAAGGTCACACACTGTCACCTCTCCCTTCCTGCTAGTTACCAAGAACTGGAATTAGGGTCCAGGCTCTGGAGCCCAGGGGAAGATCCAAGAAGCAGCAAGACCAGTGGCCCCAAAGAAGTGACACCTCCTATGCTCACCTACACTAGAAGCCACTCCTGACCCCTCCCACGTAGAATTAACCATCCATTAGCTCCTCTGTACTTACGTCTTACCCTCCCTCATACCAAGGGTCGCAAACACAGACCCTCCAGAGGCCAGTGAGGCAGCATATGTAAGCCCAGCCGGACAGGTATTGGACAATAGGGAGTGGTGGGGACTAGGGCAAAGTGGAGACATGGGTCCTTTTAGGAGGGGGCAGCTACGTCTCAGTTCTAGCTGGTGGCTAGCATGTGGGAATCTAGGCCTGGATTTATATGCAACCTCCAAATGTTTCTTTGGCCCTGAGTTCAATATGTATGGTGGCCCCAATATGTGCTGATGGGCTGAATTTCACCCAGATGACACAAGTTAGAAATTTCTCCAATGAATGAGCTTCTATCATGGCACTTGGACTTCTTATTATATTTACTTACTTACATATCCATTCCCTCTTGCCCCCACAACTAGATTATAACTCTTTTAGGGTAAGGGACTGTTGCTTACTCATCTTTGCATGTCCCGAGGCCCCTCACAGAGCTGGCCCATAAAAGGGGCATAGCAAATGTTTATTGAATGAATACCCATTTCCCTCCCTCTACAGCAGCTGTAAAATCAGTATATAGTAGCTTTTAATTAGAAAGAAAACAAAATGAAATATGCACGAAAATCCTATTCTTTGACAGCAGGCTACATGATAAAGAGAAAGAGTTTCAAACTATATTTATCAGCAACACTCCTGAAAGACTTCAGAAAAGTTTTCTGGGTGCGTGGTCTTGGCTGATGAAACCTCATTCTCAGCTCTGCATTGTGACAAATGCTAACTGTTTGCATGGCTATATAAAACAAAAACAAAAGCCAGGAAGGTTGCTTGCTAAAACAGATTACTGCACTTGTCTACTATAGAAATCGATTGTTAAAGAATCCAGGCAACCCCTAGGCTGGCCTCCACACCATCATTTGGATAGTTATTTCCTAGGAATGTCTTTTCTCACAGTAATGATGAAATGATACTAATGACAATTCCACCATCAATAAGAGATTATGGCGTATCAGCCTGAAGGTTTACCCAGAGATTTCAAAATCAGCTCTCAGTCGGCATCCCTGTTTTGGCCCAACTGGAAAGGTGAAATTGGGCCAGGAACTGAACCTCTCTGAACATCAGGTTCCTTTTCTAAAAAAAGGTGGATAATCATGCCTACTTTGTAGTTTTGTTACTGAGGGTTAGAAATAGCAAATGTGAAAGGTTTGGCATATAATAGGCATCACTGTCTAGTTAGATGGTTTCCAAACTCCTTTTCTGGCAGCAGGATTCTTTCTCAAATTAAATTCTTCCTGAAACGCTGATAGGGAAAACAGCAAATGAGAGATGCTCTGGTTTGAGTGGGGCTAGGGACCCAAACCTCTTCCACACCCCAAGCTTGACTTTCCTTCACCCCTTGCAGGAAACTCTGCAAACCCCTGGACCTCTAAGGAACACTGGTCTATTCTAACAGTCCCTTTCCCAGATACAAAGCTGGAGTTCCAGGTGGGCCGTGACTTGGCTAGATACATACTGGATCTTCAAAAGAATTAGCCCTTGAACCGTGATCAGTCAACAGACGGGAGATTTGAAGCCATACCTTTGGGGTCTCTCTAGCCTGGTTTATATCCTGGCTCCATCCCTGTATCCTATGGGACTATGAGTGAGTCACCCCCGCTTTGTGAAACTCAGTTTCTCCCTCTGTAAAATGGAGGCAATCATCAGCATATAACTTGCAGAGCCATTGTGAGACACGAATAACATAATATACATAAAAGCACAAAACAGGGTACCTGGCACACAGCAGACATTATACCCCAAATTAATAGAAATAATTGCAACCATATTAACAATGAGTTGCTGCTATATAGACATTCAATGGACACAGAGGGCTTTGAGAGTCATTTTATTCTCTCAGCTCCCAAGGAGGAGGTGATTATTCCACCTGTTGCACACATGAGCAAACAGAGTCTCCACAAGATGCAGTCGCTGGCCCGAGGACACATGAGTGCTGGGGTGGTGGGAGCATAGCTTGGATTTATCTGCTGGCAAGGGTCTACTGACCTGACACTCTGCCATCTAGCCAGATAGACATGCTTTCCACAAAAGCACCCTAGATCACAGATTGCCTTTACAGGGCATATATACCACTACCTTCCATGTCTGTGCTCAGGGCAGACATTACTAATCAATCTCTACATGCCTTTCCCCTAAGCCTCAAATCTGTCCTTGCACAGGGCTCTGGGAAGTCATTTACAACAGTCTGGGGTTGGACACAAGAGCAACACACCTCTCGGCCCACACTTCTTTCACAGCCCCACTCACAGTCCCCTGCCCCGGGCAGACTGGAGCCCAGGAACCCAGTAGGAGCTAAGCTTTGCTGAACAGACCGGAATCCACTTTGTCCTCTGGCTCTCTTCCCAGCGACGCCGGAGAAAAGGAATGGCTCTTATAGAAAAGGCTATTTGTGCTAAAAAAGCACCTTCATCTAGGAGCTGAATCACACAATCAGGAGCCTTTCCAATGAGATTTAACACTGTCACCTATCACCAGCCATTGTGTACACCTTCGCCCCTCCCAGCGGAATTCAGCTTCCTGCCTGCCTCCTGGCCCCACCATTCCCTCCTGCTTGTAGGAGACACTGATGAGAGGGTGCCTGGTCCCAAATTAGCCCCGGGTATATTTATGCTCCTTCAGGGAGGCAGGAGGAACTTGGGGGCTTTGGGGAGAAAAGAAAAGAGAATCATTCATGAAGCCTCGAGTTTGGGGGGCTTTAAGGACACGGGGGCAGTGGGGAGGGGGTGATGATAGGAATGACACAGCCCCGCACTTCTAGTTTGGTTGGAGCTCCCCACTTGTTCTTCCCCAGCACTTCCAGGTCTTCCATCATTTTTGTTTTTTGGTTTGATGCAGGGATAAATTACATGCTGATGCGGAATAAATGCAACAGTAAATTTAGGATCAAAATGTGAGTGTCTCACATCACAGTTATGGAGGGGTCACGTAGCTGACGGATCTGTCATATTACTGAGTTTCGAATATCTCCTTTCATATCCCTTCCAGATGTCTAAGGGTGTGTGTGTGTATGTGTGTGTGTTTGCATGCGTGAACATGTGTGAAAGAGAGAGAGACAGAGAATGGGGGAGAGAGAGCAGGTAGGCGGTGCATTATCAGAGTCTCTCCTTTCTCCTTTGCTTTCGATCTTAATTTCCTGTCCCTCTGCCTCTTTCACCACTCACCTGGACACCCCCAATGCAACCTCAGCTGCGGCCTTCTCGGCTCCTGTGGCCACACAGCTGCGATGGCTGGAGCCCCCTCTTCTTCCCTCCCCCAGCCGGGTCTACTGGTATCATTTTCTACTCCAGTTTCACTAACCTCGCTGCCCCCCTGCCTCTTTCTGACCCCACGCTGCTAGACGCCTGTCTCAACTCCTCTCTCCTCCAACCCTCTGACTCTCCCTTCAGTCTCAGCTAGCAGCCTTTCTTCCTTTCCCTTGAAAACACCTGGAGCCGTTTTCCACGTGCTGTGCCCCGACCACCAGCCTGTGCGCTGTGAGCCAGGTGCCCGCCTCTCCTGTGGCTGCAGACGCTCTGTCTGTGCCACATCCTCCGTCTGCATCTAATCACGCATATTCCCCCAGCAACTGAGGCCACCCGCTCCTGCATCACCAGCTTGTCTCTTCCTATTGTATCATTCCCACCAGCAAACAAACTTGTCGCAACAGCTCCCTTCTTGAAACAAACCAGACAAACAAAATGAAAATAACAGAAGAGCTTGCCGCGACCTCACATCCCACTCCCAGCCATCATCTGCTCCCTTTAGGAAAAAAAAAAAAAATTACTCGAAAGAATGGTCCAGGTTCCTCTGATCCTTTCTCCCCCATTCAGCGTGCTCCAAAACCGCTTCCCCACAAGGTCCCCGGCAGCCTCCATCCTGCAGTGTCACCTTTACCCTAACTCCCAGCAGCATTTGTTACAACTGGTCACTCCCTTCTTGAAATTATTTCTTCATTTGCCTTCTGGGACAAAATATGCTCCTGGTTTCCTCTTACTCCTTGTCTCCCCTCCCCACCTCCCAGCATTTCCCTCTCTTTTTCTTTTCCCGGGCTCTTCACCCTGGGGCACTGCAGGACTCAATCCTTGGAACTCTTCTCTCCCTACACTCGCTGCCTCAGGGGACCTCATCCAGCCTCCTAGCTTGGTACCTATCAAAAGTGGTTGAGCGCCCAGGGCGCTCAAATGACTAATTCCTGAGACGCCCGGGGTTTCCAAGACAGAAAGAGCTTATTGCTAAACGCAAAGCAAAGCTGGAGATCCGTTGGCCTATCAGCCTAAAAATCTGTCTGTCTCCCTGAACTGCAGTAACTCTGATAGTTTTATGGTTTCAAAAGATGGGCAATTTTAGGGTGGGCCACGGTGGCTCAGTGGCAGAGTCCTCACCTGCCATGCCGGAGACCCGGGTTTGGTTCTTGGTGCCTGCCCATGCCAAACAAAAACAAACAAACAAAAAAAGATGGGCAGTTTTAAGAGAATGAGCACAATGGCTTGAGATGGTCTAATTATTGAGCATGCACAGATTGATTACATGTTCAGTGCTTACCATGATAATGGGCGTGATTTTTAGTATTATAATGAGGTATATGTCACTTATAGGTTAAAGTTTAAGTTACAGGAGGTCCAATTTTGGTTAGATCCAACTTACTCTAGTAAGATAGCTTTGGAATTGGGGTGGGTTAGTTCTGGGCTGACGCTAGACACTTCATTAATAAACATTAGGGACTTCTCTAGTGATCATAAGACCCTAAAGCTGATAAATAGGATAAGGGGCTCCAAGTGAGGGTCAGTCACAGGATTTTTACGATCACAAGCTAAAGGCTATATAGAGTTATACAATCATTATCCGAGATCAAGGCAGGTGGATTACAGCTCAGCAGTTTCAGGTATTTCCCTCTGTCTATTCTAATATACTAGAAGGTAACAAAAAAAAATCTATATAATGATTCAGTAATCGTAATCATTTCTTAATCCTAACTTCTCAGTTACAAGTTCAACTATAATCCTCATTCCGATGGCTGCCAAATAATATTCATATTTCTAGTCCCAGCCTCTGTTCAAACTCATACATATAACGTGACTGTGTGATTGTGAAAACCTTGTGTCTGACGCTCCTTTTATTTAGGGTATGGGCAGATGAGTAAAAAATACGGATAAAAAATAAACAAATAATGGGGGAACAAAAGTCACAATAAATTGGGTAGATGGAAATACTAGTGATCAATGAGAGGGAGGGATGAGGGATATGGTATGTACAAGGTTTTTCTTTTTTTTCTTTTTCATTTCTTTTTCTGGAGTGATGCAAATGCTCAAAAATGATCATGATGATGAATACACAACTATATGATGATATTGTGAGCCACTGATTGTACACCACATATAGAATATTTGATTAAATGAATGCTTATGTTTGTATGTTGCTTTATCAATAAAAAAACAAAAAAAAAAACAAAAAAAAAACCTCATACATATGGGCAGCTCGGCATCTACCGTTTTCTCAATACCATTTTCCAAAGAGACTCTTCTTCCCCAACTGAATGAACTTTGCCCCCTTGTAGAAAATAGGTTGGCCACTATGTGAGGGTTTATTCCTGAGCTCTCAATTCAATCCCATTGGTCTATACATCTGTCCTTGTGCCAGGATTATGCGACTTTGATTACCATGGCTTTGTAATAAGTTTTAAATTGGGGGGCAGTGTGACATTAGCTCAGTGGCAGAATTCTCCTGCCATGCCGGAGACCCGGGTTTGATTCCCGGTGCCTGCCCATGTTAAAAAAAAAAAAAAAGGAATAAATTCAGGAAATGTGTGTCTTGCAACTTCATTCTTTTTTTACAAGATAGATTTGGCTATTTGGATCCCCCTACTCTTCCATATAAATTAAATGATTGGCTTTTCCATTTCTGCCAAGAAGGCTGTGGGAATTTTGATTGGGATTGCATTCAATCTATAAATCGCTTTGGGTAGAATTGTCATCTTAACAATATTTAGTCTTCCAATCAATGAACACAGAACGTCCTTCCACTTATGTAGGAATTCTTTGATTTCTTTTAGCAATGCTTTGCAGTTTTCCATGTACACGTCCTTTCACATCCTTCATTAAATTTTTTCTTAGATGTGTGATTCTTTTAGCTGCTACTGTAAATTGATTTTTTTCTTGATTTCTTCAGATTTTTCATTCCTAGTCTATAGAAACACTACTGATTTTTACATATTGCTTGTGTCCCACTGCTTTGCTGGATTTGTTTATTAGATCTAGCAATGTGGTGGATTTTCCAGGATTTTCTATATATACAATCACGTCATCTGCAAATAGGGAAAGTTTTACTTCTTCCTTTCCAGTTTGGTGCCTTTTATTTCTTTTTCTTTCCTAATTGCTCCAGCTAGAACTTCAGTACAACGTTGAATGACAGTGGGCATCCTTGTTTTGTTCCTGATCTTAGAGGGAAAGCATTCAGTATTTCACCATTAAGTGGGACGGTAGCTGTCGGTTTTTCATATATTTCTGTGTTGGTTTGAAAGGATGTATGTACCCTAGAAAAGCCATGTTTTAATCAAAATCTCATTTCGTAAAGGCAGAATAATCCCCATTCAATACTGTATGTTTGAATCTGTAATTAGATCATCTCCCTGGAGATGTGATTTAGGGAGTCTCCTCTCGATGTGATCTTGATATGATTTAATCAAGAGCGGTTGTTAAGGTGGATTAAGTGACAACATGTCTCCACATATTCGGGTGGGTCTTTATTAGTTTCTGGAGTCCTATAAAAGAGGAAACATTTTGGAGAATGAGAGAGATTCAGAAAGAGCAGAGAAGAATGACATAGCCACGAGAAGCAGAGAGAACCAGCCAGCAACCTTTGGAGATGAAGAAGGAAAACGCCTCCCGGGGAGCTTCATGAAACAGGAAGCCAGGAGAGAAAGCTAGCAGATGACGCCGTGTTCACCATGTGCCCTTCCAGATGAGAGAGAAACCCTGACTATGTTCACCATGTGCCCTTCCAGCTGAGAGAGAAGCCCCGACTGTGTTTGCCATGTGCCTTCTCACTTGAGAGAGACACTCTGAACTTCATTGGCCTTCTTGAACCAAGATATCTTTCCCTGGATGCCTTAGATTGGACATTTCTATAAACTTGTTTTAATTGGGACATTTTCTCAGCCTTAGAACTGTAAACTAGCAACTTATTAAATTCCCCTTTTTAAAAGCCATTCTGATTCTGGTATATTGCATCCTGGCAGCGAGCCAACTAGAACAACCCCCCCCCCAACCAGAATTTATTACTCTGCGTGGTGATTTCCTTTTTATTTCTGACTGCTGCACTGGACTGGGAATTCCTCGAGCTCAGGCAGTTCCACACTGTGGCATCAGTAAGTTTTTCATTGAACAGATGAGTCCTGGTCTTACCCTTTGTTCAGCCCCCTTTGCTGCGTGACAGTCCTGGGTCCTGCATTCTGGCAGCTAGCAAACTAGAACAATTCCCTTTATCATGTTGAGGATATTTCCTTCTATTCCTAAGTTTCCCAGTATTTTGCTGTTCTTTTAATCAAGAAGGGGCACTGGATTTTGTCAAATGTCTTTTCTGCATAAATTGAGATGCTTATGTGGGTTTTTCCGCCTTCATTCTATGAACAATTTTCTTATGTTGAGCCCCTTTTGCATACCTGGGTGCTCTATTGTAGGACAGCGACAGTAGCCCAAAGCTACTAAAGTAGGCTGCTTTGGCTTGTTTCCCAGAGCATTAGGGCTCTGCAAGCTGCTTTGCCTATAGGACAAGTTCTGGGAGGGCAAGAGTCCAAGACTCATTTCTTAGTCATCTTTCAGGCTTCCTCCTGAGACTGGCACTGCCATATCAGCACCCCAGTATGTGCATAGGGGTGACTCTGCTCCCTCTGGAACAGGGCTGGGTACCATAAGGGGAACACACCCGAGCTCCGCACCGAACCGGGAAGGGTTGGGGTGTAGCCAGCACAGGCGCCTGGACTTTGCCTACCATTTCTAAAGCCGGGTTTTCTCGATCTGGCACTCACTCAGCTATTGCAACCCTTTAACCGTTTTCCAGAATTTTGAGGAAGCTAGCTCTGCCAGTTTTTGCTAGCTTTCCACAGGAGGATTCTGTAGGGGAATGGCGCCCTGGACCGTCGTACACTGTCAGCTTGGTCAACCAGCCCAGGACACGATGACTTCTTAGAATCTCCGCTGTTATTAACCAGGTCTACGCCGCCACCATCTCTTCCTGGATTAGTGTAGTTGCCTCCTCATGAGTCTTCTGGCCTCTATCCCTGACTCCCTCCCTCCTTCCTAACCACAGACCATTCTCCTCCCAGCACAGGGTCCTTTGAAAATGAAATTATTTAATTTCTCCACTCAAAATTTTCCAACGACTTCCCATCTCACTTTGGAGTCAAAGCCAAAATTTTCAGATAGGCTAAAATGGACCCCCGTGTTCTGGCCTCCACAACCTCTCCCCTCCTTGCTCGTTCTACCCCGTCCACATGGTCTCCTAATATTCCCTGACACACTGGGCACAGTCCTGCCACAGGGACTTTGCACTTGCACTTCTCACTTCATGGAATGTTCTTCCCCCGTGCATTTGCATGACTCCCTATTTCACTTTTTTTGGTTTCTTTTCAACCCTCACCTTACCAAGAACACCTTACCTGACTACACAGTATAAAATACAACACCCAGCCACACATATACACACCCTGTCATGAGAGGCTGGAGCTGGTGGAAGATATTTCAGATCCCCTGGCTCTTGGTGACACAGACATCAAATGTGTCCTTCACTGTTTCTCAAAGCTTCTCAGTGTTAATAAGTCCTTCACTGGTTTTCTTCCCTTCCTTGTCTCAAGTCCCTACCCTGTGATAGTGCTTCCTGGGCTCACCTCCTAAATAATTAACCTCCACTTGAATCTTTCACTTGGGGTCTTCTTTCAGGAGAACCTACAACAAGACATACTGCTTTACCTATGAAACCCACGTGATGATATAAACCTACCTTTTATTTTCTTTATTTTCACCTCCTTCTCTAGAATGGTAATTCCAGGATGGAGTACACCATGGTCTCCTCTGGGGATGGCTGGTGGCACTGAAATGTTTGCCAGGTGGAAGGATTCATTCATTCATTCAGTAAGTAAGTAAGTAGTTATTGAATGCATGCTTGGTGGCAGGTACTGTACTATTTGCTGGAGTTACAGTGGTGATCAAAAAATGTACAAAAATCCTGCTCAGATGGACAGATGGGGAAGCAGTGGGTAAATGGGACCCACTAAAACCTAATAACACCCAACATTTCTTGACAACAGCCTCCCATGACCTGTGTTTCCCCTAGTTTGTTCCTTTCAGCTCTTAACTCTGTAAGCTTTTTCCAGACCCCTGTGTCTTTCCTTCGTTCTGGGCCTGAAAACTGTGAGTGCTTGTTGCCTCCTGAGACTCAGTTTCACACCCTCTCATAATATCCCTGCCCAGCCCGGCCCTGATGCCACCCTTCTTTTGGCACAGGGGTTTAAAAGCGATTCTGCCAAAACCTAAAGCTATTCACATGTTACAATTTTCCTGCATCTGCTCCTTTGAGTCTGGTGTATGCCAGTGTGCATATCCACAGGACATTCTTCATTGATTTTACTAGAAAAAAAGGAGCATTGGTTGAGGATTGGTTAAACCCTAGAGTTCAGGAGTCACATGGAACTCAGCTGTGTGACTTTGGGTTGGCCACTTTACCTCTCTGGGCTTCCGTTTGCTGTTCTCTCAAACGGGGCTGGGAACCTTTCTCTTCTATCAGGATTGTGGAGGAACGAATGGGGATATGAGTGTAAGGAGATGGATTTGTATCCAGATCTTGGCTTTGCCCCTGAACTCACTGTGTGACCTTGGGCAAGTATCTTCACATTTCTGAGCCTCTATTTGCAGTTATAAAATGGGGATGACTGTAAGCACCTCACAAGGTCGTGGTGAGAATGACAGGAAATCATGCATAGAGAATGCTTAGCCCTAAGTCTAGGGCAGAGCAAGTAAGTACTTAATGAATTACCACTATTGTTGTGATAAAGCTTTTGAGCTCAGAGCCATGTTGGGAAATGCCAACTTCCACGCATGCTGGGAATATCTCCAGACATCAGGCTGCTCCAATGAAACGTGTTGGCGTCAGCAATAAAATCTAATCTGAAGATGCTAAGGGGCTTGGAATCTTCTGTTCTTCCTTGGGCATTTTTCTCCTCCAATAGCACTTGAGAAACGAACTAAGCGTCTTCGTTTCTGAGGAAGGCAACTGCTGGAAGCCCAGGATAAAATATGAACGCCTTCTTCTTCCCGCTTATCCTGCCAGCCATCTTAAAGAGGGCAACACACTGCCCTTTTATCTTCATCTGCAGATGAATGTAAAACACGCTTCTAGGAGGATGACGGATGCGGAAGGCTGCTGAGCAGATCAGTGCCTCTCTCAAAGGTTGAGGCCTCCTTCGTGAAGACAAATGCATCCTGGAGAGTCCCTCAGAAGAGGCTAGATTTCAGCCTGGAGGGAGCAGAGGGAGGTGCCAGTCCTTTTCAGAAATTAATTCCATTTGATCTTTTAAAAAGTTCACTGTGAAGCATAGCATACAGATGTTGCGATGTAGCGGAAACCCAAATAGACAGTTGAAATATAATGGTAGCATGGATTCTGTAAACTCATTGCTTGACTCATGAAACAACAGTATCAGTAATTTGCAAGCCCCTAGAAGTAATCACTACCCTGAGTTTTGTTTTAATCATTTCTTTGCTTTTCTTTATATGTGTCTGTTCCCGATAATAATAGAATAATGGGAGTTCACATTTACATAGTGCTCACTCTGTGCTAAGGCATTCTTCTAAGCATATATTAATATATTCTCAGCATGTATATTATTTATTTAATTCTTTTAATGCTTACGATGACCCTTCGAGGTTGGGACGCTTCCTTTCATCACCATCCTACAGATGAAGAAACTGAGGCAGAGAGCGGTTAGGTAACTCATCCACAGCTGCTCACCCAGGAGGAAATGTCCACTTAGCAACCTGGCTGGCGGGTCTCTCATGTCAGCATTTCATTCTGTTGGTTTCCAACTTTATATGCATAGACTCAGAGGCTGTGGGTTTTTATAGGGCTTACTCCTCAGGCTCAATTGTCAGCTTTTTTTTTTCCTTGGTATGCTGTATGGTGGGGGTCCCATGTCATTCTTTTTCCATGTGAGTATCCCCTTATTGCAGCACGATTTGAATTTTTGTTTGGTTTGGTTTTTTATTTGTTTGTTTGGGGCTGGGAATTGAACCCAGGTCTCCCGCATGGCAGGCGAGAATTCTACCACTGAGCTACCCTTGCACCCCTCAATGTCAGTTTTTGAGATTCAGCCACATTCATGTGTGTCGCTCTAGTTTATTCATTTTTACAACTGCATAGTATTCCATTAGATCTGTTCTTTGGTTGATGGAAATTCGTGTTGTTTCCAGTTTCTCATTTACCTCTGCAGAGATCACCCCAAGGAGAACGGAATTCTCTTGGTTTCAGAATTAAGGAAACTGAGGTCCCAGAAGGGGAGAGGTTTTCTCAGAGTCACACAGCTGGCAAGTGTAGAGAATGAGTTCAAACCTGGAGCCATTTGACTGCCCGGCTTCTGGTTCTTTCTCTGCTTCTGTTCTGAGGCCTCAACTGCTCAGCACAGTCTTCTAAATTTGAGTGTGTGGTGCAAGTTTTTTGGTGTTTGTTTTTTTTTTTAACCCCTTTCCTTGGAGAAATAGCTCTAAACCCTCCTTTCTCTTCCTTCTGAGAGAAGCCACATTCAAACTGTCATACATGCAATGTGAATGGCAAACCATGAGTTAATTTTGTGGATGAAGAAATGAATAAGGCACAACTGGCCTTGGGTAGGGACTGGAGACAGATACTCCTACCAGAAGTTAAAGTGCATTCTTAGCTGTCATAAGAGAGACAAGTGCAAAGGGATCTAGAAGTCCAAAGGAGAAAGTGAGATCAGGGAAGGCTTCCCCGAGGAGGGCACATTGGAAAAGGGCCTTGGAAGCTGAATAGGAGTTACCTTGTTAGAAAATGAAGGGCATCCCTGAAAGGGGAACAGCACAGGCCCAGGCCTCCAAGGAGGAAAGTCATGATACAGTCAGAGAATGGGAGAAGTTTGTGTGGCCAGAGTGTTTATTGTGGAAGAAGAGAGGGCAGAGGGATAGGATAGTTTGAGGCCTATTGAGGCACATATTTAGATGTCAAGGTAAGGTGTCCAAATGTGGTCCTGTGAGCAATGAGGATAGTTGTCATTGAGGTTTCAGGGCATGAGGATGACATGGTGGGAAAGATTTTCCTGGGTATAATGGGGGGGCTGGGCTTAGAGGATTGACATGGGCTCCCCTCTTGAGAGAATGGAAGTTGTGGATCTTAAGCTGGGCAATAATACCTTCTATCATGTGCTTAGCACCTATTTTGCTGGCTGTGTGACCCAGGGTAAATGATTTAACCTCTCTGTGCCATGGGTTCCTCAACTATAAAATGAGCATCTAATGTCTCCTACCTCCTAGGACTTTATAACAATTAAATGAATTCATTCACATAAAGCAGTTAGAACAGCTCTTGCTCTCAATGTTATTGAAAGTTTAAGACAATCATCACATAACCAGGCTTTGAAATATATGTCATAATGTCATTTTTTTTTTAATATTCCCATGGAGTGGGTTACACACGCATTTTCCTCCTCCTACAGGTGAGGGAACTGAGGGGTCAGGAGAGTTACCCCAAGCCACACACAGTAACAGGCTTGAAATCTCAGCCCACATCTTCTTACGAGTTTCCAACCAGGTACCCCCTCACTCCCACCCATTCATGCTCAGGCCAGGACACTCACCCCTTGCCCTGTCTAGGAAAACAGAAGTCTCTGGAAACGGTCAACCATTTAGATGCAGCAATAGCCTGTCAGTACCTGGGACCAGGATGAGTATTTTTAAAGAATTGAGCATTCAAATTGCACAGCAACTTTCTCCCAGCCTTCACGCTGGCGTGACTGCTACCAGCTTGCAGCCAAGTAAACAGCCCCTTCAGGGGGAGTCTGGATGCTTCTCTACTCACTTTGTCATTCTGTAAATCACCCCCTGCCCCTCCCCCCCACCCAGCACGGTCAGTGGCTCTCCGCAGGGCTAATTCTCTGCTCTGATCACAGCGGGATGCATGTGCCTGGTCGCTGAACAGGTAATTAAGGTCAAACCTCATTTCCACAAGAAATAGCAGAGAGAGGAAGGCCTCAGAGTGCCACGTGGCCTTCGATATTCAGAAAACGGATATGCTTTTGAGGGGATGAGAGGAGCAGTTAAGAAGGGGGAGGATGAAAGTGGCAGAACACTTGGATGTCAGTTGGCAAAATTGTGGGTTGGAATTTTTGGAGCTTTAATCCTTCGATTTTCTGTGCTTTCTGGGCCAAGAGATGAAACCCAATGGGAGCGAATCCCCGAGGACAAGCCCCAGCGGTGACAAGGTCAGAGGACCTCATTAAGGTCTGTACCTCCATCGAATCCAGAGGCTTCTCCTTAGCCATCCTTATCTGCAGATCCAAGGAAGGTTCCCTAATGAACAGGACAAACAGAACCGTTTCTCTCGGCAGCAGCTTTTACTAATCCCCAGCATCTGAACTAACTCTGGACTCCAGGAGTCCGTGCAGCTCTTCCCTGTGTTCTAGGGAAAAACCAGCATAAGCTGGTGGCTGGATACCTGGGTCTGCAACTTTAACCAGTTCTTTCTCTTCTCCAGGCCTCAGTGCCTGCACCAGTCGAGTACAGATGCCACTTCCCTTAGCTGTCCAGGTGGGATGTGCGAGTCCAATCAAACATGGGAAAAGATAAACACGTTGCAAAAGTAACCCAGTAAAAGGGAGTATAGCTGCCGTGTTTAAGTCTTGTCACAGATTATTTATTAATTGCCTGTTGCTGTGTCTTTCTATCCCCAAAGAAGCAAGCTCCTTGAGACAGGGGCTGTGTCTCATTTACCCGTGCCTCTTCAGCACCCACCACCGAACCTTACAATGACTGGTCCTCAATGAGGGGCAAGACGCAGGGTAGGGTACCAGTTAGGAGCTCTGATGTCAAAACAGGTCTATGTCTTGCTTTGCTGCATCTCAGCAGCACAGCCTTGGACGTGAGTCTTTAACCTCTTCTGTTTCCCCAGCTGCACAAGGCTAATGACAGCTCATTGGGTCCTTGGTTGGGGGCAGTAAATGAGGCCACAAATATAAAGCACTTTTTTTAGAGAATATTTTTTCTCTTCTGTATTCTAATTCTTACATGGTTGGCCATGGGCCTTGAAGAGGCTTCACAAGGAAGTCTGCCACTGCTGGGGGGGGCCACTCTGACTTTCTGAGTGTGTGGCTACTTCAAATCTATTCCAATATGATTCATCAGCCAGGGAGATCCAGAAATAGCCAGCCAGCATCTCCAGGTGCCGTAAAAAGGTGGACAGATCTCAGCTGGCTCTGCCACTCACCTGCTGGGTGACCCCAGGCCGGTGGCTTGGGTCATCTCCTGGCTTTTGTTTCCCCAGAAGCAAAGAGGTGGCCCGGATCGATTTCTAAGCCCACCCTGCTATTCTAAGTCCCAGGAATAGTCCCTGTCCTAAAAGGAGGTCACCTTTTCAGGACCTCCTGCAGCTGCTCTGAGGGAGGAATAAAACATAATAGGACAAGACGGGTCTGCTGGGGACAGAGCCACGGAGGTCCTTTGGGCATCGCTGGCGATGGCTCAGCCAGAAGCCCAGCTGCCTGAGATGCACAGCTCAAAGCTGAAACCAGAGACAAGTGCTCCACACATCATTCACGGCTAAACAGCGGGTTCTCCCAGAACCCACCCTCAGTCCCCAGGGAGTCATTTGATCCAGGAAACACATTTTCCTGGACTGATCGCCCTGTCTTTAAGACATCACTGATTGTGATTCAACAAGGAGGCCATTACTACTTTGCTGGAAAGGACACAGAATCCTTTTTTATTCATGAAATGGAGTATTTGCTTGGGGAACTGAGGAACCCCCCACCCCCCGGCCCCATCCTGCAAAGAAGGCTTTTCCTTAACAGCCTTGAAAATTAGGGAGAGTATGCCAACCGTGAGGCCTTAATAGGTATGGGAACTGGGCTCCCCCTTTGTGTGGCTTCAGGAGGAACTGAGACTGTCCTGTGTAAAACTTATATTGTGACTTTCCCACTGACAGGCTGGGTGAGCTCGGGCAGATGCCTTCCCCTCTCTGAGTCAGGGACTGAGTTGCCTGCTCTGACACTGCCTCTTTCTACCCTAACATACCAGCAACTAACAGAAATTGCTCAGGAACCAGTTCAAATTCACCAACTCTAAGCTCAGCGCTGTCCTCCCTTCTTAGAGCATATAGTCTGATGAGTGAGGGAAGCAGAGGTACAGAAAAGTAAGTAGATAATTGCTTCACCACAAGATAAATGCTGGCGGCAGGGTTATAGAAAATACAGGAGCCGTGCAGAGATACAGAAAAGGCTAAGTGTGTGTGCTGGGGGGAGTCAGATAAGGGGCCCCAGAAGATGGGTATGGGTTGAATTGTGTCCCCCCAAAAGATATGTTCACGTCCTAACCTCTGGTACCTGCAAATATGACTATTTGGAAGTAGGGTCTTTGCAGATATGACCAAGTTAAGATACGTGCATACTGGAGTTGGATGGGCCTAAATCCAATGACTGGTCTTTATAAGCAAAAGGAGAAGGAAATTTGGACACAGAGACACAGAGAAAAATTGGTTGTGTGAAGAGGGAGGCAGAGATTGGAGTGGTGCTGCCACAAGCCAAGGAGTAGTTGGGGCCATCAGAAAGCTGGAAGAGGCAAGGACAGACTCTTCCTAGAGCCTTCAGAGAGTAAGGCTCACCAACATCTTGATTCTAGGCTTCTAGCCACCCAAACTCTGAAAGGATAAGTTATTTTAAGCCAATAGTCTGTGGTACCTTGTTACAGCAGCCCTAGAAAATAGGTACAGTATCTGAACTAAAATGTGAAGGAAGAAGAATCATAGCTATTGTTTCTTGAGCAGGTACTATGTGACAGATAAAGGGTTATCTTATTTAACCCTTAAAACATTTTTGAGGCAGGTAGTATTATCATCATCCTCATTTTAGGGATGAGGAAACTGAGGCCCAGAGAGGTTAAGGCCTTTGCCCAAGGCCACACAGCTGGTTTGAGCCCAGTCCCATGGGTTCCAGAGCCCAAGAACTGACCCCATTCCACATAGCTTCTCAGGATGGAAGTTGGCCAGATAAATGGGATGGGAAGAGAGAGCTCTAGATGGAGAGGCCAGTACAAAGGCCCACACGTGAGTGGCAGAGCACTAAGGCTGAGGAACTGAAGATGCTGACACAGGCAGAAATATAGTCTGTGGGGTGGGAAGGGTCAAGGAGGCAGGTAGCGTGGCACTGGATGAGGCAAAAGAGAAAGGTAAAATCCACGCTAAGAAGTTCAGTCTTTGTCCAGAGCCAACGAGGAGGCACTGAGGAGTTCCCCCACACAGGAGAGCTGTCATCAGGCTTATTACTTACAAATGCCATCCTGGCTGCTCTGTTGAGAATGCCTGGGGCAATGGCCATGGGACTTTGCCATAGAAGATGGCATAAGGTCACCCCAGAGGAGAACAGTGCTCTCACCCTCCCCTTATTCTTGTCATCTTCCCTCCATGCATGCCCCAGCAAGCTCCTGTTTCGTTGCTGTGACATTTCACAGCAGGACAGACCTATCAGGAGCTCAGTGTTCCATGACAGCCAGTGGCCTGTGGGCATTTAGTAGGAAGGACGACCAGTGTTTCCCCATCCAGTCCTAATCATGGTTTGGGGGAGACATTCACTGAGAAAGAACTGATCACAATTTGGAATAAGATAAGCAGGGAACAAATGTCTGCTCAATGGAAGCAGGTATGGAATTTTCTTTCCTTATGGAAATTGTGACTCCTGCTGGATGTTACTGGGTGACAGCTACTTTGGGGCCTTAGTTTTCCCATCTGTAAAATGAGCGGATTATACAGAAGGTCACTATTTTCCAAAGTATGTTCCTCCAAACTGGATGTATAAGCTCCTCCATGGGGAAAAGTTCTCGTGAGCAAACAACTTTAGGAAGGATGACCTACTGTGGCCGTCTTTTGGAGATTTATACTGTACACTGGTGCATTCAAAGCTCTGATAAGTCCTGCAGGAAAGACACTTCCTTAACCCATAGACTCTTACATTGGAGTAACATCTTAGAACATCATATCAAACCAGTGCTCAGTGGCATCCACACTGGAAAATTTTGGAATAGGTGCCTTCTGTCTTCTTTACTCTAGGAGTCTCTGGTTTGAGATTTAGAGCTCCTGGAGCTCAGATATCATTCCTCCCACAGTAGGTACTCTGAAAATGTTAGATGAGAGGAAGGAGCTTATGATTGTTTTTCCCCCTGTGCTGAATCCATAGAAAATCCCTAATCCAATACCACACACCTGGCAACTCCCATAACCACTTATTGATCACCAGTAGGGGTACAGTTTTGGGGGGGTACAGATATGAATAGACATATCCTCTTCCCTACAGCAGTCTGTGGAGGACATGGGGCAAAACAGCAAGTGCTATCATTGAGACCCTATCGATTCGCTATTCAGGGGGTAATGAGCAGTGGCTGCCTGCTCTTCCTCGCGCCTCCACCTGCCCCAGCTCTCAGAGGCTGACCCGTGT
The DNA here is from genome assembly GCA_004026745.1 of Myrmecophaga tridactyla. NCBI lineage: Eukaryota > Metazoa > Chordata > Mammalia > Pilosa > Myrmecophagidae > Myrmecophaga > Myrmecophaga tridactyla. Next base: position 4,699 of record PVIY010028026.1, on the reverse strand, counting down.
GCACCGCATCACCAGGCCCCCTTGTCTTCTGGCTGCCAATTGTGCTCTACCAGTGAAAGACACCAACACGATATTGGAGAGTAGGCGGAAAGTGGGTTTTATTTTGGCTCCCTCCCTGACAGGGCATTACTAGGGGAGTGTGTCCCTTTATTGAGATCTCTCTATTCTGCCATCTGTGGGTTCTCTAACTCCTCCTCGCTGGCTTCAGGACTAGGGGTGCTAAAAGCTCCTCCATGTGGCTGGCTCCAAGTGCTATACTCTAACTTGTTCATTTCCTTAAACCCCACCCACACCATTGTAAATAGCCCTTTTGTTAAAGTCTCCTCAAATTGCCTGATGTGCAAACGCAGAGAGTGGGGGGAAGTAGGCATGTGGAGCTAGGACTGGGATTAGTCCTCTCTTGGGGGAAGAGGGGGAAGACCAGTAAAGGCTTCCCAGGGAAGTGGGCTTTGAAGGTTGAATAGGAGTTGTCCAGTTAGCTGTTGTACAGGGAGGAGACATCTTGAACAAAAGTATAGAGGCACAAAGAGACACAGCATTTGAGGGAATAGCTAAAAATTGAATGACACCAACTTTTCTTTAAATATCATCTTCCCACGCCTCTGAAATTGACCATCTTGGAAGATATGGAGGTAAACTGTGGCCATGAGTTGTTGAGGATTAAGTGACAATGACACTGCAAATGAGGCTTGGTTTCTCAGAGGTTGCAGATGAATGGTCTATGAATCAGATCAGATACTCCAAAGAGTTTTTGGGGTCCCACATAGATCTTTTAAAAGGATCTCAAGCCAACATTTGTAAATTGAGAGACTTTACTCCAAAATTCTGACTTCTCTTACAAAATCAACAACAGAAGATCTGGCAGCTAGGCATCTGCACTACCACCTTCAAGGAAGGTGAAGTTGTATTCTCAAGGAATTGAAACTCAAGGTAGTGAAAGAGGGACAATGATAAAAAAATGGTGACAAGCCAAGCCCATGCAGGACACCTGTTTGGTTGTCTACCTGTTCTCTTTTTTGCTTCTCAGGATAACAGCTCCCCCCTTCCCTCTGGACAGCTGTCCCTCCCGGCTCCACTGTTTCCCTGGGGTTTCTGCCAATCACAGATGGCTACAGATACTGGCATGTAAGCCTCCCCCCGACCAATAACGTTCTGTTGATCAAGAATTTGAATTTTGACCAGAGATAGAGGGTCAGAAAGTAAGTGGGACTATGTCACCCATGGCAACGTATTACAGACTACCCTTGAACTCTGGTCCATGACCTTCCAGATGCCTGGAGCTTAAACCCTCCTCAAGGTCTTTTCAATAATTCCTCAAAGGACCTAGGGTGGGTTTCTGATCCTTAGACCCTAGCTGGAACATGCAGAAATGCTTTAACGAGAAGAGAGGGAAGCAGGACACGCAACAGGAACAGCACACAGTGAGTCTGAGGACCAAGGAAGGTCGGAGGGTCTGGAGCACGGAGTGGTGGGAGGGGTGGGCAGGCTGGGAGATGGGGTGGGTGAGTTACGCTACTTTGGATTTTATTTTGCAACCAGCCATGGCAGCACGTATGTCATGGAAAGATCACCCTGGCCTCGGGGTGGGGGGGTGAATCGGGAGAGCCTCATAGACATCTGGCAGCGACCACAGGCAAAGGCCAACTCCTTTCTCAGGAGCCTTCACACAAGCTCCTTCATTCTGTCTTGGTAACATCCCAGGGTGGGGTAGGACAGGGCTCATTTCCCTCCAAGGTAGGGAGATGGGAACCCCCCTGCCAGAAGAATGGAGCTGTGCTGTGGTAAAGCAGGGCCTCCGACCAATGACCCCGTGTCATTCTGGAGGGGACCACTGACCACCCTGGGCAGGTCAAGGGTCCCAAACTCAAACACCACAGGGACCAGAGAAGAAACATAAATGAGCAGGTAGGGGTAACGAGGGTGGCAAACTGGTAAAAAGGGTGAACAGACCTCTGACTTTAAGACAGGTGCAAGTCTAGATTTTACGTGAAATTTCCTCATTTTTGAAGCTCCATGCCGACCCAACCAAAACATTTCATCTTGCAGGCAACATGTGTGCATTACATTTCTACCAAGCCCCCAGATAGGGTTGTCAGATTTAGCAAATAAAATGCCGGATGTGCAGGCCAATGTGAATCTCAGATACACAGTGAATAACTTTTAGTATAAGTAGGTCCTAAATACTGCACAGGATAATCTTACACTAAATTTTTTTTTATTATTATTTTTTTAACTGAAATTCAAATTTAACAGGGCTTAGGGTTAGTTACCGTATCCCTAAAAGACCCACTTGCCTCACCCAACACAGAATGAATGGGCCCCGTTGCCACCTCCAGTTTCCTCTGGGGCTTGTGTTCATTCTGCACCTACATTAACAACCCTCACCGGTCAGCGCACGCGTCCCCTAGAGACACATCCTGTCACTTTCTGCTACTGCCCTTGATGGATAGGGACCACGGAGGCTCGTCAGAGGCTACGGGAACAACCTGGCATGCAATTAGAGTCTCCACCTCCCCAGCACAATGCCAAGGCCATCGCAAATTGGCCTGCAGTCAAAGACCGAGCTGCATCTCAGGTGTCACCCACCTTCCAATCTGCCCTAAAAGGAAGGCAATTCCCTTGCCCTTTCTGAAGCCAGGGGCTCCCATCATCTGGCCCCAATTAGAGACAAAACCCCAGAACAGGCTGTTTAGAATCCGGCTCCCCAGTTTGCAGATAAGATGATAACATGTCATGCTTACTTGGATACATGGCCTGGGAGTGTCCGGGCAGCCAGAATGCTGGGGTTTCTTCCTTTGTCCACCGGATACACACTCACCTGGTTGCAAAGCCTCCTTTCTGGATGACTGGGTGGTTGAGGGTGTCCTGTTTCTCATTCTTTTTCCTAAATCTCCTTCCTCCTCGGATGTCTCCGAATCCTCTGCTGATGAATGGACCCACTGTCCTGCAGAGATGGGAGGGGAGTAGGCGGGGCGGTTCCTCCCACTGCCAGGCCAGGGGCTTGGACATCCACCCACCCATCATTCAGGCAGTTCGAGGGACAGAGACCCTCAAACACACACTTGCACTCACGGCAAGATGGTCAGGACCCACTAAGTTTCTCTTGACAAGGAATATCCTTTACCTCCTCTCCCCCCATCTTATGTCTGTGCCCTGGCCAAGTCGGCCATGGTTCAACTCCTTGTTTCTGCCCTTAACTATTTCAACTGCCCCTAAGAGGTCTCCCTGAAGCTGCTTCCATCTGCAAACCAGGCTCATCCTTGCAAAGCAAGACTTGGGTGAACCTAGGAGGAAGTGGAGGTGGGAGGGTTTGTGGTCAGCAGAGCCAGTGTTGAATCCTGGCCATGCCTCTAGAGCGCTGCATGGCTGTAGACAAGTCATTGCTTTTCCTAGACTCTATTTCTTCATCTGGACGAAGGGATATTTGTGGTTAGCTGACAAAATTTTGGGGGTGATGGAATCTTGTTTGTGAAACTGGTGGTGGACGAGAGAGGGGAAAACAGCCAAAGCTGCAGAGAATGTTAGCTTTTAGATGATTCCCTATGTTCCAGGCACTGTATCAATTAATTTGTTCATCATTTTATATAAGTGATGCCTTTTTATCCTCATGTGTTCCCCAAGCAATCGACATTGCTTTTCACCCCTGTTTTATAAGGGGAATCAGGAGCTCTTATTATGTGTTCGGCTCTCTACCAGGAACGGAGAATGCAATAAGTAAAACTGACATGGTCCCTCCTCTCTTGAAGCTTATAATTCTTCTGGAGGAGAGAGCAGTTAATAAATAAGTGTAGATACAAAAATATAATTGCAAATGGCAGGATCCAAAAATTGAGGGAACAGAACTTGCATTTAACTCAAAATCCTGATTAGGTCCAGGATGCCACAGAAATGTTATTTTCCTGAGAAATGACCTTGGAGCCAAGTTGAAAGCTGCCGTGTTAGTGTGCATTCCCCAGAAGCAGACCCTGGGACAAGGTTGCGAGCGCACGTAGTTTGCTCAGGATAGGATGCAGGAAACCCTTGTGGAGAAGTGAAGAGGTGAGACGGGGAAGGAGGCAGCCACTAAGAGGTGAATTTTTGAGCCACTGACCATTCTGGGCAACCAGAGCTTAATCCCACCGAGGCAGTCTGGGAGACAGTATAGAACATGGACCTTTGACTTTTCCCACGTGCTGGGGTGGGCGGGTGGTGAGAGAGCTGGGGTATTTATCCCCTAACCCATCAGTCATTGGTTGAGGACAGTAATTCCCTAGCATTTCTGACCTGCCATGTGCAAAGGCAGAACAGGCTGTAGCATCCAGGGACAACACTCAGGCAGAGGGACATGGGTGCTGGAGGTTGGCAGCTGGGTGGGTGTGCATAGAAATAAATGGTAGGCGTGAGGGGATATGGGAGAAACTGCAGTGTCTGCTCTCAATGTATAGATACCAGCTGTGCAAAGAGTTTGGGGTGGGGATTGCACGGAAGGCAGAAGGAACAGCCTATGCACAGATCCTAAGTTGGAAAAAGCAACTTTCCCCAATCATATTTATAACAAATGGTGGAGCCAGGTCCAAACTCAGTCTCAATCGATTCCGGAGCCTTAATCTCTAAGATTTCCTCTCTCTACTCTAGCAGTTTCCAGCAGGAGCCAGGGCAGAGAACCGTTGGATCATCCACAGGCCAGCGTTCGGAACGAGGATTTAATTACAGCACCAGC